>JABUQX010114474.1:0-25000 GCA_015478945.1 Trachelipus rathkii | reverse complement strand
TTTTTATTTTCTGCCCCTCCTGAAAGGGTCTGCCTGTGACCATTATTATTTATACATTGCTATATTTTATATATTTATATATGATATATATTATATTTATATAATATATATATAAATATATATATATATATAATAGATTATATATATATATTAATATATATAGTATATTATATAATATATATTACATATAGATATCAGAGGTGGGCACCCGCTTTCATTTAGGGGTAGTCAACTAGGCACCTCCGCACCTCTGAGAAAAGTAGTCGCTAACGCTCCTCGACTTATTCAGACCATCAAACCTCCGCTATCGTAAGTCCGCACGTCCCACAATAAATGTGCCTGCGACTTCACAAAGATTTTAATATTAAATACTGAATAGTATATATATATCCTTACAAAAAATTATTTATAATATTTATATGAAAATTGAATGAATATTTACAAAATCTCAAGATTTCACTTCCTCCTCAATGTCCGTCTTCAAAGGACAGGAATCCATATTCCTATTCTAAAAAATTTAGGTGCTCAAAATTTTAAAAGCAGTTAAGTGACCTCGTTGCCTCAAAAATATTCCACCAATTTCTAAAATGATTCGCTCTAAGCGAGCCGCCAGAATAGGGAGAGGGTATATTTATTTTATGAACAGTTCAACAAATTCTGCCTATGCGGAAAGGAAAGATGTCTTGGTGAGAGTGAGTGCTGGTGGTTAGTTTCACTTCAGCAGGTCCATGCTTAATTTAAGTGCCTCACCTAAATCATTCTGCCTCCTTCATGAAATATTTTGACCACCCTGTCCACCTATAAGAAGGTCTATTTCGTCCAAAGACTTTAGTAGAAATCCATGAAGCTCGACTCCTGCACAGTCGATGCTAATGCTACGTATCATATATAGAATATATTATATATATATATATTATATATATAATATATATATATATATAGTATATATATATATATAAGTAATATATATATATATATAGTATATATAGTAATATATATATATACTACATATATATATATATAATATATATATATATATATATATAAGATATATATATATATAATAATATATAGATATATATATATAGTATATATATAATACTATATATATATATATTGGGTTTTCCACAGAATTGTTTTAGATATTGCCTAGTTTAATTAATAGTAATAATTAATATAATTAAAAGGGGTATTAACTAATTATGAGCTTCATAAATAAAATCAATTACATGTTATTCATTACTATATGGTACTTTAAGGAGGTTGAGATTATTTTTGGAAGTTTAATTATTAAAAAACAAATAGTCTTAAGACTAAAGATATATAATTATTTAAATTAAAATAAAAATTATATTTCTTTATTATAACCAATATGAATTCTTAATAAGTAAACTTATTTCATTTTTTAAAAAGGTGCGAAACAAAAGAGCGGAAACTTTTTTTATCCGCACGTGCAAGTCCGCTAAATTCCTGACGACTCCGCACCTCGCTAGTCTTGCACCTATTCTGGTTGTCCGCTCGGAGCGGACTAGCGAACTAGAGCGGAAGTGACCACCTCTGATATATATATATATAGTATATATATATAATTATATATATATACTGTATATATAAAAGTATAGATATAATATATATATAGTAATAATAAATATATACTATATATATATTATATATATAAGGAAGTATTTATAAGAATGTGTTTTTATTTTATTTAGATTAGTGTTTACAGAAATTTGCTGATTATATACTATATATACCTATTATAATATTATATATATATATATATATATATATATATTATAATATATATATATATATTATTATATATATTATATATAATATATATTATATAATATATATATACATAGTATATATATATGAGAATACTTCAAAAAAACAAACATATAAGAATGCCACTTACTTGTAAAAAGTCGATTTTCTGAAGCCAAAATATTTGACTATTTGCCAAGATTTCCAAACTAATAACTAAAGTTCATTTTAAATTTTTATATATATATATGGGTCATTAGATTGGGTAGGGCCCTATTGCCATTCTTCTCTGTTTATATATAACGAATAAATTAAAGAAACTTATCCTATCCTTTTTGTGCTCACTGTAAACACAGAAAAGTCCTATCATTATTCTTTCTAATATTTTAATTAATAGTATCAAACAAAAGTTAGTCGAATTTCCATTTGATTCACTGGTATATTTTTATATTTTTACTTTTTCTTGTACTTATAATTCATATTTTTATGTTAAAATAAGTATCTTTAAAACTAAATCATTTTTTGAACTCAATGCTGGGAAAGAAAAAAAAAGAACTATAACATCTAACTAAATTTAAAAACAAAACATTCCAATTCATTAATGACTCTGTTGAGTCGTCTTCTCGAGAAAATTTCTCTCTCCGTCTGATAAAAAATTGAAAAACAAAAAATTTCTCCATAAAACTGAAAATAAAATCATATATATATATATTATATTATAATATTATATATAATTATATATTATATATACATAAATAGTATTACATCTATATATATATATATATAATAATATATATATATCTATAATATATAGTATTTAATATATATATTATATATATATATATAGTATATATTATATATATATTGTTATAATATACTATTATATATATATATATATATATATATATTGTAGAACTCCAAAATTGAAATTTGTTAAAAATTTTAATTTATGTTCTGACTTATGCTAAGATTTGCGCGCGCAAGCAAATATTTAGCATAAGTCAAAGTTGAAAAATATATATAAACTTCGTCCTTTCGAGATCACTCTTAACATAGGATACAGAGTCAGGACAAATTTTTAAAGAATCAGAAGGAAAATCTCACTCAAGATACTCTTCTTCCAGAAATCCTCCCGGCCAAGGAGAGATAATTTCAAGGAAAGGGCTGCGACTCGGAATTTCGATCACAAATTTTCGCCACTAAACGGAAGAGTCAGAGGCAATGTGGAAAACCGCGCTGGAAAAGCTGTGCGCACTACCAATTTCGCCTACGAAGAGGAAGCTATCTCAACACGAAGGAACTTTTACTTTTTATATTTAATTGCATATTTACTTATGTTGAATAAGAAAAATCATTTCATATTATGGATTTCTAAGTTACCATCCTCTTATATAGGTCGCTTGCTCAGCAAAAGAAACTCACCACACTTAGCAAGTAAACATCTCCTATATAATTGCGGAACCCGGGATAGCACCCGACTCAATCAAGCCTTTCTGATTACTGAAAGAAAAAACAAACAAAATGAAGCAAAAAAGAAAAAAACTGCACCTACTCCAGAAAATTTGCTGCCTTCAGATCTCTCCGAGAAAAAAAAAACTCGTGCAACGTACATTACTCGATACTGGACTTCAAAGTTTTCATTTCTCATAAATTTTGATTATTGGTCTTCAGCTTTCACAACTACCTCACAGATTCGAGGATTCATCTTCTTAGACATAGACAAGCTTGCCTTTACGGTATCGGATTTCTTTCATGCATTTCAAGTTTGGCATTATATGGCAGAAACTCATTTTTTTGACATTCCACTACGAACTCTGGATTCCTTTTCGAATTCTAAATTGTTCTGTTGACCCGCTCCCTTTAGGTATGAAAGGAAATTTGAGCAGAATTTAAGTGGACTTCAATTTCAAGCAACTTCGCCGTCCTTCTTAACTATGTCAAGCAATGTTTCCCTCGTAACTACAACTTTGAAAAACTACGCGCGCAATGAATCAAATCATGGATTACTTAGAATAACGCCCTTATTATACTGACCTTTCCTTCGGATTCCAACGGTACTGCGGATGATGTGGCCCTATTAACTCTTACGAGTGAATATACCTCAATTGTTTATCATCAAGAATTAGTGTATAGAAACATTTTGTATTTTTAGCCAATTAAATGTTGTATGTTTCGATTCTATATCTAACGGATATAAGGCCAAATATGCTTGTGTTTGAATGCACCTTTTCTTTTCTGTAGTATATATAACATTGTATTTTATGTATTCAAATATTTGTATATATGTTAGATCTTCCGGATGTAACCAGTTATGCTCGTTTTGAATATTTTACATTTCATGTATGCTATTTTTGCCTTCCAAATGTTGAGTACTAGTCTTCGGACATAATTAAAAATGCTTGCATTTGAAAGTACTTAACTTTATATTTAATTATTATTTCTTGTATATTTATATATAAACCATACTTGCTCACTCCGTGTTTAGCCGCAAGGACTAGTAATGTCAGCACTCATTATAAATTTTTTAAAAATTGTTAATTTTTTGTTGTCCGTACTTATGCTAAGATTTGCGGGGAGCAAAATTTAGCATAAGTCAAAGTGAAAAAATATACTAAACTCGTCCTTGTCGAGATACTGCATTCAGTTCAGATACAGAGTCAGATCAAATTTTTAGAATCAGAGAAAATCTCCACTCATAGATACTGCTCTCCAGAATCTCCCGGCGAAGAGAGAGAAACTCAAGGAAAAGGCTGCGACTTGAATTTCGATCACAAATTTTCGCATAAAACAAGAGTCAGGCATGTGGAAAACGCCGCTGGGAAAAGGCTGTGACTTACCAATTCGCGTACGAGAGAGGTATCTCAAAGAAGTACTTTTGTTTCTTTTATCATTTTAATTTGCATATTTACCTATTGGGAATAAAAACCATTCAAATAGGATCTAAGTATTACCATCCTCTATATAGGGCGCCTTGCTCACAAAAGAACTACCAACCTAGCAAGTAACATCACGCCTATTATTATTATATATATATTATATAATATATACTATTATATATATAATTTAATAGTGATTAATATATAAATATATATATATATATATATAATATATATATTACTATATATAAATATATTCATAATAATACAATATATATATATATTCAATATAATATATACTATATAATAATATATTATATACTATATATATATATATATTATATATATTATATATATATATATATAACTATATATACTATCTATATATCATTATACTATATATATATATATATATATATATATATACTATATAATATATATATATATATATAGTATATATTATATATATACTATATATATATATATATAATCTATATAACTATATATAGTATATATATATATATAAAATATATATTATAATATATATATTATATATACTATATATATATATATATATATATATACTTAGGGATGGCCAAAAAAATTATCGATATTTTTGTGCTCGATATATCGATATTTTTGCGCGATATATCGACTATTCGATATTTTTCTTTAAGTATCGACAATTCATTATTCTTTTCAAAAAAATATAAAATTCTAAATAAATTAAAAAAAATAAAATCTATCCCCCTCTCCCGACACCTGAAAGTATGAAACTCTATTTTTCCCCATATTTTCGGTTCTTCGTCCGGTCCCCCAATGTCGTGTACTTAAAATAAAACCGAAAAATTGGGCGGCGGTTCGCCGGAGCGCGAGGACCGCTCGGGGTGGTTTAGGATTTTTTCGTCGCTTTTCCCGAGGAACCAAAACCTAGGCGAGATGCGGCCGGGATCGACATTCGGCACCATTACCAGCATGACGTCAAATTGTCGTCCGCTGACGTATTATTCACTATATCGACCTATTCGAGTTATTCCAGGTCAGGCGACTTTGCAGTCACTAGTCTGAGCACCACGGCCTGATCCTGATATTACGTCTGGACTCTATGGAGTCGTGTTCAGTGGTACAGGAGCCCCGGAACCAGTGTGGACCCGAAAAAATCCTTGCCAGGAAACTAATACGGAACAGGACTCTGTGAGCTGTTTACAGGTTTAACATACTGAGCCAGCACCAGCGATACCCGACACTAGTTTAATCATCTCACTGGCGGCATTACAGTGTTTTTGCTAAATATGTTAACTTAAGGCCTAATATTAACGATTTGTATGAAAGCCATTACAAAAAGTTAGTATTTGAGAGGCCGCCTGGTAACATTCACTAAAAGCCTTTTCTCCCTTATAGTTAAGCGTTCTGGGCATCCGGCATTCTCGACACTTCTAAATATTATTCATTTAATACTAAAATTTAAATAGATCTTCTCTAAGATCCAGACTCAGAGTCGCTCTCCAACTACTCATTTCTACCATTCCAATTTTTAATTAATCTTCGTTGTAGAATCCAATATTTATTCTTCTACTTAAATAGAAATCATTTTTAAGATTCCTAGCTTACACAATCTTCAGATTTTTTTTCAATATTTTAATACGGAAAAAAAAAAAGGTGCATTTTTTATGATTATTGTTTAACATTTCTAGTGAAACGCGATTTCTTATTTAAATTTAATCACTCGTCCACAAAAAGTTAAAAACACCCCCAGTTCCTCAAGATCCAACATCAACGCTTCCTAGCACAACTTCAGTCTTCAACCTCTTGGAGTTTGGAAACTTGAAAGTTGGAAGACCTGAGGAGTGAAGATCCTTTTTCTGACTCAACCCACTTTTTCTTCTGTACATACACATCATCATATTTATAAATTAAAGCCTGCTCTCTCTCTCTCTCCATCTCTCTCCTCTCATCTCCTCTCCTCTCTCTCTCTTCTATCTCTTCTTCTCTCTCTCTCCCTCTCTCTACTCTCTCTCTCCTCTTACGTGCCTCTCTCGACGATTCTCTCGTCTCTCTCTCTCTCTCTGGCTCTCTCTCTCTCTCTCTCTCTCTCTCTCTCTCTCTCTCTCTTCTCCTCTCATCTCTCTCTCTCTCTCTTCCTCTGTCTCGTCTGTCTCTCTCTCTCTCTTCTCTCTCTCTTCTCTCTCTCTCTCTCTCTCTCTCTTCTCGTGTGGTGCGTCTCTCTCTCTCTCTCTTCTCTCTCCTCTCTCTCTTCTCTTTCCTCTCTCTTCTCTCTCTCTTCTCTCTCTCTCTCGTCTCTCTCTCTCTCTCTCTCTCTCTCCTCTTCGTCGTCTCTCTCTCTCTCTCTCCTCGTCTCTCTTCTCCTCTCTCTTCTCCTCTCCTCTCTCTCTCTCTCCTTCTCTCTCTCTCTCCTCTCTCTCTCTCTCTCTCTCTCTCTCTCTCTCTCTCTCTCTCTCTCTCTCTCTCTCTCTCTGCTCTCCTCTCTCTCCTCATCATCGTCTCTCTCCTCTCTCTCCTCTCATCTCTCTCTCTTTCTCTCCTCTCTCCCTCTCTCCTCCTCTCTCCTCTCTCTCCTCCTCTCCATCTCCTCTCTCTCTCTCCTCTCTCCTCCTCTCTCTTCTCCTCTCTCCCTCTCTCTCTCTCTCCCTCCACTCTCTCTCTCTCTCTCTCTCTCTCTCTTCTCTTTTTTCTCTCTCTTCTTTTCTCTCTTTCTCTTTCTTACTCTCTCTCCCTCTACTCTCTCAGCCCTCTCTCTCTCTCTCTCTCTCCTCTCTACTCTTCTCTCTCTCTCTCGTCTCTCTCTCTCCTTCTCTCTTTTCTCTCTCATCTCTCTTCTCCTCTCTCTCTCTCTCTCTCTCTCTCTCTCTCTCTTCTCTCTTCTCTCTTCTCTCTCTCTAACTATCTATCATATATATATTATATATATATATATATATATAATATATATATATAGATAAAAATAACCCCCTTAAGTAATTTCCCTCCTATTGCTGGGAGTTGAAACCTGGGCTCTAGACAGATTGAACGCCTATGGTTTGACCACAGCGCCACGAGGGACTGAAAGAATGAGCGCAAGAAATGTTCCAGCGAATCATATCAGCCCACCACACAGGAACCACGGCGCACTCTCCCGTCACACTCGGGCGGTAGAGGCTCAAACAGAGCACCCACAGAGTGACATACTTATAAACCGGGGAATGTTACTGATATTGATAAGCTAACTGCTCATCCTTCTACACCTCACACAGCCATGTTGATAGGCTATTTGATTTAAAAATAACCCCTTAAGTAATTTCCCTCTGCTGGGATTGAACCTGGCTCTAGCAGATGAACACCTATGTGTTTGACCACAGCGCCACGATGGACTAAAAGAAGAGCGCAAGAAATGTTCCTGTAGGAATATATCACCCACCAAACAGGAACCCCTGCCGCACTCTTCCCGTCCACACTCGGGCGTAGGTCAAACAGAGCACCGCACAGAGGTGAAATACGTTATTTAAACGGGGAATGTTATGTATTTGATTAAGATTTAGATGCTTCATATCACTCTCACACCTCACCACAGGCGTGTGATAGAGGTTATTGATAAAAAAACCCCTTAAGTAATTTTCCCTCCTGCTGGATTGAACCTGGCTCTAGCAACATGAACACCTATGGTGTTGACCACAAGCGCCACGAGGACTAAAAGAACGAGCTCAAGAAATGTCCCTGTAGTGAATATATTACCCACCAAACAGAACCACGGCGCCACTCTTCCCCGTCCACACTCGGGCGTACGGTCAAACAGAGCACCGCACCGAGTGAAATACTTATTAAACGGGGAATGTTATGTACTTGATAGATAACTGGCTCATCCTTCTACACCTCACCACAGTGTTGATAGGTATTGATAAAAATAACCCCCTTTAAGTAAATTTCCCTCATGCTGGGAAATTTGAACCTGGGCTCTAGCAATGAACACCTAGTGTTTGACCACAGCGCCACGATGGGGCTAAAAGAAGAGCGCTAACCAAGAAGAAATGTTCCTGAGTAATATATCACCCACCAAACAAAGACCACGGCGCACTCTTCCACGTCCACACTCGGGCGTAGGGTCAACCAGAGCACCGCACAGAGTTGAACATAACTTATTAAACGGGGGGAATGTTTATGTATTATAAGCATAACTGCTATCCTTCTACACCTCACCGCAGAGTGATAGGTATTGATAAAAATAAACCCTTAAGTAATTTCCCTCTGCTGGGATGAACCTGGGTCTAGCAGTGAACGCCTATGTGTTTGACCACAGCGCCACGATGTGGCACCTAAAAGAGAGCTCCGAGAAATGTTCCTGTAGGGAATATATCACCCACCAAACAGGAACCACGGCGCAACTCTTTCCCGTCCAACACTCGGGCGTTAGGGTCAAACAGAGCAGCCGCACAGAGTGGAAATACTTTTTAAACCGGGGAATGTTATGTATTGATAAGATAATAACTGCTCATCCTTCTACACCTCACCTCAGTGTGATCAGGTCATGATAAAACTAACCCTTACAAGTAATTTCCCTCTCTGGGATTGAACCTGCGTCTCTAGCAGATGAACGCCTTACTGGTGTTGACCACAGGCGCCCACGCATGGACAAAAAAGAAGACAAGCGCTAAGAAATGTTCTGTAGTGAATATAATTCACACCACCAAACAGGAACCACGGCGCACTCTTCGCCGTCCACACTCGGGCGTAGGGTCAAACAGAGCACCGCACAGAGTGAGAATACTTATTTAAACCGGGAATGTCTATGTTATTGATAAGATAAACAATAGACATATACCCAACTACACACTACCGCAGTTGAAAGGTATTATAAAAATAACCCCCTAAGTAATTTCCCTCTGCTGGATTGAACCGGTTAGCAGAGAACGCCTTAGTGTTTGACACAGCCCAATGGACTACAAAAGAAGAGTCGCAAGAAATGTCCGCTGTGTGAATATATCACCCAACCCAAACAAGGAAACCACGCGCACTCCCTTTCCCGTCCACACCGGCCGCTGAGGTCAAACAGCAGCACCGCCACAGCAGTGAAACATACTTATTTAAACGGCGACATGTATACAGTATATGTGTCAAGATACAGTACTCTGCTCCACTCCTTCACAGCTCCGCTCCAGCGTGTGATAGGTATTCGAATTAAAAACTCCAACACCTTAAGTAATTTCCCTCCTCGCTGGGATTTGAACTGGGCTCTAGCAGATGAACGCCTATGTGCAGCATGTGTTTGACCACAGCGCCACGATGGACTAAAGGACGAGCAAGAAATGTTTCTGTAGTGAATATATCACCCACCAAACAAGGAACCACGGACGCGCTCTTCCGTCCACACTCGGGCGTAAGGGTCAAACAGAGCACCGCACAGAGTGAAAATACTGATAAAACCGGGATGTTAATGTATTGATAAGATAGACTGCTATCCTCTACACCTCACCGCCAGTGCTGAAGGTATTGATTAACAACATAACCCCTTAAGTTAATTTCCCCTCTGCTGGATGCGAACCTGGCTCTAGCAGTATGACACACGCCTATGTGTTGACCACCAGCCCGCCCCACTGGATGGCACTAAAAAGAAAGAGCGCCCACAAGAATGTTTCCTGTACTGTGAATAATATCACACCCCGACCACAACAGGACAACCACCGGCGCACTCTTCCCGTCCAACTCGGGCCCGTAGACGGAGGCAACGAGCACCGCACAAGTGAAAGACCTTATAAACGCGGGCGAATGCCTATACTGTACTTGATAGAACACTGCTCAATCTTCTAAACCTCCACCGCATGCTGACTAGGTTATTGATTAAACAATAAACCCCTATACAGTAACTCTTCCCTCTGCTGAGGATCTGAACCTGGGCCCTCTTAGGCAGATGAACGCACAGCCCCTATGTGTTTGGACCACAAGCGCCACGATGGACATAAAATGAAGAGCGCAAGAACATGTTCCTGTAGTGGATATTATCACACCACCAAACAGGGAACCACGCGCACTTCCCCATCCACAACTCGGGCCGTAGGTCAACACAGCGAGCACCGCACCCAGAGGGAAATACTTGATTTAAACCAGGGGATATTTATGATCGATCAAGATAACTGCTATCTTCTCAGCACCTCACCGCATGTGATAGGTATTTTGATAAAAATAACCCCCTTAAGTAAATTTCCCTCTGCTGGGATTGAACCTCTGGGCTCTAGCAGACTGACAAACCGCCTATGGTTCACGACCACAAGCGCCACGATGGACTAACAGGCAGAGCGCAAGAAATGCTTCCTGTAGTGAATATATTCAGCCCACCATAACAGGCAACCACCGGCGCACTCGTCTCCCGTCCACCACTCGGGCACGCAGGGTCTCAAACAGAGCACCGCACAGAGTGATATACTTATAAAACCGGGGAATGTTATGTTATGATAGATACACCGCTCATCCTCTACACCTCACCGGCTCAAGAACACCTGTGATACGGTACTTTTGATAAAAGAGGCCCAAGGTTCAATCCCCAGCACAGAAGGGAAATATACTTAAGGGGGGGTCTTAAATTTTTATCAATACCTATCACACTGCCCGGTTGAGGGTGGTAGTAAGCAATGAGCAGTCTATTTCATATAATCAAACATACATTTCCCCGGAGGAGTCCTTAATACAGTATTTCACCTCTCGTGCCGGTGCTCTGTTTGACCCTACCGCCCCGAGTGGGACGGGAAGAGCGGCGCCGGTGGCTTCCTTTTGGTGGGTCGATATATTCCACTACAGAACATTTTCTTGCGCTCTTCTTTAGTCCATCGTCGAATCAGGCGCTGTGCGTCAACACATACCTTCATCTGCCTAGAGCCCAGGTTCAGCTAATCCCAGCCAGACGGGAAATACTTAACAGGGGGTTATCTTGTATCTCATGAAAGTACCTTCACATACACACATAGCCACCACCCACCGGTCGAGGCATGATAGAAAGAAATGACTGCCGAACGCTTATGCCTTCAATTCAATACATCAAAATTCCCCGCGTTTACTAAGTAATTCACTCTTGCGGTGCTCTGTTTGACCCTATTGCCCGAGTGTGGACGCGGAAGAGTGCGCCATGTAGGTTCCTGTTTGGTCGCGTGATACTATTCACACTACAGGAACATTTCTTGCGCTCTTCTTTTAGTCATCGTGCTCTTGTTGGTCAAACACCATAAGGGCCGTTCATCTGCCTACGAGCCCAGGTTTCACATTCCCAGCCAGACGGGAATCTTACTTAAGGGACGTTATTGTTTATCAATACCTATCACACTGCGGTGAGGTGTAGAAGCCATCGCAGCAGTTATCTTACTTCCAAATACATAACATTCCCCCGGTTTAATAAGATATTTCACTCTGCTGCGGTTGCTCTGTTTGACCTACGCGAGTGTGGACGGCGAAAGAGTCGCGCCGCTGGTGCGCCGTTGGTGGCGTGATATATTTCACTCACAGGCAACATTTCTTGCGCCTCTTCTTTATAGTCCATTGTGGCCTGGGTCAAAAACACCATAGCGCTTTCCATCTGCTCAGAGCCCAGGGATTCAACCCAGCACCGATCTGGGAAATTACTTTAAGGGGTTATTTTTTATCAATACCTATCACACTGCGTGAGGTGTAGAAGGATGAGCAGTATCTTATCAATACATTATATTCCCGGTTAATAAGTATTTCACTCTTTGCGGTGCTCTGTTTGACCCTACCCCGAGTTGTGGACGGGGAAGAGTGCCGCCCGTGGTTCCTGTTTGGTGGGTGATTTATTCACTACAGGAACATTTTCTTGCGCTCACTTCTTTTATTCAATCGTGGCTGCTGGCCTGTTGGTCAAATACACTAGCGCGTCTTCTGCTAGAAGCCCAGGATTCCATCCCAGCAGAAGGCCGAATACTTAAGGGGTTATTTTTATCATTACCTATCATCACTGCGGTGGAGTGTAGAACGGATTGAGCAGTTATCTTATCCAATATAATATATATACTCGATGAATAGTATATACTGATATACTATCATATATATCATATATATATATATATATATCATATATATATATATATATACTAATATATATATATATATAATATATATAATATGGACAAAGTTACACTTACCGGCCACACGGAACGGGAGATTGGATAAGTATTATCACCATTACTATATATATATATAATATATACACTATATATATTATATATATATATGATATATTACTGAATATATATATCCTATATAATATACTCATCATATATATATATATATACTTATATAGTTAGGTAGTCCATTAAACCGCTAATCACTGTGTGAAATTACCCTAAACAATGCTCATTGTTTCAGAACGCAAAATAAATCTGTTAACACATCTCTATTTCTGCCTTGTTAAAATAAAAAACGATCGTACATTCCCTTAAAACTTTATTTATTTATTTTTATTTCATTGTTAGTTTTTAATTTATTTTTGTACTTTCATAACTGAAATTTTGCCCCTGATTCCAAAAATGTATTCAATTTTTATTGTACGCTATCGTTGTTTTTTAACTATGTGCGTCGCCCAATCTCTGGAGATTAATATATATATATAACTATATATATATATAGTATATGATATATATATTATTATAGTATATATATATATATACTATATATATATATATACTATATATATATATGTATTACTATATATATATATATAAGTAACGAAATATTCGGATTATAATATTATTCAAATGCTATCTATCGTAGTTTTTAACTATGCAAATATCGTTATATCGAATATCGATATTTTTATGGCGATAATATCGGAAATAAATATTGAATATTTTTTTTAAATATCGATTTATCTGATATTTTTTAGATATCGGGCATCCCTAAATGTAATATATAATTATAATATATATATATTAATATATAATATATATATATATACTATTAAATATATACTTATATAATATATATTAATATATATAATATATTATATATAATATTATAAATATATAATATATAGCTATAATATAATACATATATATAATATAGTATAATATAGATATTATATATATTATAATAATATATAATTTGGACAATGAAATTTGATTTAATGAGACAATATCCCATTTATCCTATATTTATGAAGGTTATTGAGGAAGTTTTGAAAAATTCCAGCCCCAGAACGTGCAACCGGAAAAAAATTGCCAAAATCCCACTGGAATTCTCGGTACCACCTCATATACTATATATATACTATATAATTACCTATATATATATATATAATTTAATATTTTAATTATTATATTATTATTACTTTATTTTAAAATTTAATTATATAAATTATATTTATAATTAATCTATAAATTTTTTCCTATTTATATTTATATATATATATAATATATATATATAATATATATATACTACCTATTATACTATATAGTATATACTATAATAATACTATATTATAATATATATATGAAATTATTTCAGGTTATCAATAGAATGATCCTCTTATAAGCCCCCAGACTGTCACATGCTATCACATGTGACAGGGTTGTGTTTAACTGAGCTTTACAGCATTATAACAGAAGACAAAAAAGAAAAGTAGGAAAACAGTCCAAAGAAAAGGATTTAACATTGATGAAATGAACAATCCTAATTAATGTTAGATTTCAGCTGAAGCCTCTTGAAAAAATTGAACTAGAAGAAAGAAATGGTCATCTCAATGAACTAGAAAATGCAGAAAAAGAAAAAAACAAGGCCAAAAAGAAGGATGATGAAGGTGGAGGGAAAATTTTTTTGGATGGAGAACTTGATGATGATGAGGAAGGTAATTTACATTATTTATTGTAGTTTGTTTACATACCTTGGCTGCACTGGTTTATTTTTAAGTTTTCTTGTGCTAATTATTATTGACTTTGACAACTTTGATTTTAGAAAGCTTTTCTAGTTGTTTAAATTGAGTACTTAACTATAAACAATACTATTTACTTAGTGCGCACTACTATTTGTTTTTATTTGAACACGTCTAAGATTCAAAACTAATAGCTCAAGAAAGTTCAAATGAAACTGCAATTTTTTCAATACCATATATCCTACTACGGATATCGTATTACCGAAATTTTTCCCTAATACCGATACTAATATACTAGATTATATTTAATTCACCTTATATATATATAGTACTCATCAAATTGTATATAATAATTAATATATATATATATTATTAATAATAATATATAATAATATTATATATAATTAAATATAATTTATATATTTTCTATATTTATATATAATATATCAAGTGATAAGTAAGTATATCTATTTTATAAATGAATAATATATATAGTAATAATATTTAATGAAAACTCCTCACTCACCCGACTATTATTACAAATAATATAATTTTATATATATCCAATATATAATAATAATTATTGTAACAAAAAATAAGCAGAAATGCAAGGATTAACTTGAATAACCCACACCGAGATATCAGTTTTCGAAGCTTAACTACAGTGTTATATCTAAAGGACTACCGGTAATTAACATTTAAACAGAGGTAACGAATAGTGTTATACGATAGAAAGCGAAATGGTGCTGCAATAATTCTGTGTTTTTCTGTGGTGTGCGCCTAAGAGAAACTTTGTAGTATAATAATTTCAATTTTTTAACATTTTTTAGAATGTACTATTGGCAATACGCAAATAGATCAAGTTGTACTATACTAACTAATGTCATTATATATATTTTAATATTATAATTATATAAATTTATGTAATATAGATTAGCCTATATTAATATAATATATTATATATATATATATATCTTATGTATAAAATTATTTTTTTATGATACATTATATGTAGATTATATTATATATTATAGTATATCAATATATGGTACAAAAGTTTGTTTGATGGCCTTAAGTACGGTGGCGGAGAGTCGGATATTTTAAAAGAAAATTCGGCAGTACCCTCTATGATAGTACATAGAGTTAGGCCGCTTAAATATCGATTCAAATATCGAAAAATATCGATATATATGATAATATAAATTTATTTTTTTTTTTTTACATATGTTATAGTCGAGCCGACGGGGACAGAGGGTGGGAAAATACTTACCGTCGTCACCTTGGAGCGAGACGACCCAATCTGTCTACATTTTGGCTTTCCTAGGCGTCATCTCTGTTTCTTAAGAGGAAAAGGTTAGTTAATATACACATGTAATACCCTGGCTAGAACGGCAAAGATGTTCAAACTAAAAGATACTTTAGCCTTTTCGGTGCCTTCTGTGCTGAAAAAAAATGCTAAGTTTGCGTTCGTTTTTGTCAAATCTGAGACGCAAATATCGTAAAAAATATTGTTCATCAAAGAGTAAAGATGATTCCTAATCTGTGTAATATAGATAAAATTCTGTATTAAATGCAACTTATCTTACAGAATTAAGGAGATTCCTTACGTTTGATGAGCATTTTTTTTAACGATTTATAATGTATCTTATTATTCGTATTCTTATTATTATTATATATATTTATTGAATTATAATAGTATAGTAATTAATTATCATTATTATACTGTAATATATTAAGTATATCTATATATTTAATATTTTATTATTATATATAATAATATGTATATATGTATTAGATATTATTTTAATTATTACTCTTATTATTATTGGTCAGATTAGGGGACACATGTATCTAAAAAGCTGCATATCTGACCAAGAAATCTGACAACATATTTGGAGTTCAACGAGTATTTTAGATGGAACAAAAAAAAAATATATAAGTATTAATATTAATAAAAAATCCTCAAAAATAAGGTGCATCATACTTTCCAACGCCTTTATTATAAAAATGAATACCCATATAAAATAAACGTTTCTTTAATATCTTCAATATATTTAGTGGACTAACTTTTAAAATCGATGTATTTTTGTATTTGTATTAAGTTGAAAAATATTTGGTGTTTAATCTTTTTTCTAAGATATTATTTTTCAACCGCATCTCGGGCGGGGGGTACAGGATTACACAGGTTGGTGGTACTCCGTAGATTACCCTTTTGGGCCATGCATTTACGTTAATACATAATTAAATAATTTATATATTTTTTATTCATCTGAATAACCAATATTTTCATTCAGATATTTTGACAAATATTTGCTGGCAACGCGGAGAATGTCTTTACATAAACCTATTATATTTTTTTTTATTATTAATATAATATATATGTTATTATTATTATTATCACTATTGTATATTTTAAGGATATTATTTTATTATTATTAATTTTTATTATTAAATTATAATTACTTTTTATGAGTCCATTTCTTATTTACTTTCCTGCATTTAAATGTTCGTGATTTCAAAAATGTATTAAGTTTTTCTGGTGCATAAATCTATATATATATCCGAATAATCACTATTGTGAGATTATAAGGCTTAATATTTTATATATATTATAATAGATTATATATATATATATTTATTTGGTTATTAATTATATCATATATAATTGGTACTATATATATTAATATTATAGTTAATATATTTAATATTATATTATTTATGTTTTTATTTATATATATTATATATATATATATATTATCCATATAGTTTACTCTAACGATATGTATTGCACAATATAAATTCAATACTATAGTAAATATCACTTTGTACAAGTACTTTACATTTACAATATAAATATACACTAACTAATTAAACATATACACAATTTATTTTTGTATACTATTTCTACATTGACCACACACTAAAGAAAGATTAATGTTAATTAATATATAAATGTATTAATATATATTATATTATATAATATAAGCTATATATATATTCACGAATAATATTTTAACATATACTTTTTCTCTTTTTGTTCATTTGTGCTACGCTCGGTATAGAAATTGTAATTACACAATCTATTAGCCACGAATATTTTACGTTGCTCAAAAATAACGACACGATTTCTTACGAAGGTTTACTATTCATTACAAACCAATTAGAAGTCAGCTGGTGTTAGATGGAGTCACCCGTCGATTTTAGTAAACAGATAATAAAAACATAACAAATTTAGTTTTATTTATATTTTTACTTAAGACATTATTCAATTTAATGAACTATATATTTATATATAGTGATATTTCATTATGAAAATAATAATTATTTTATTAAAGCTTCAATTTTTAAATATCAATTATACAATGCATCTATGTACCAAATCGGGTGCCTTACACGCCTAAAATATTTATTGCTCCTTATACAATTTTTACTAATAAGCACGTCCATAAAATTCAAGCAAGCGTCTAGGAAAAAGAAATATATAAAATTAAGCATACCTTTATCAAGCATAATATATGGGAATGACTTACGTGATTTAGCGTTGAGCATATTTATCTACTATAATTACGTGTTATCGTAATGCACCAAATGTCAAAATATCTGAATAAACGCTATTAATCATAAACTAGTGATAGTGATCTCAAGATTAAGATGGGTAAATATTATATATATATAAAATTCTATAATCTGTTCAGTGACAGTCTCCCAATTTGTGCCTTACGTTATTGCAAAAGTTCAATAATTTATTATATAATATCGTAGCTGTATTTTGTAAAATAATAACCTCACGCTCTTTTACATTTTTCCTATTAACTTCATACCAAATATAGAAACCGTTGTGATTGGTTATCTAATAAACAACAAAATTATTCTAAATCCTTTTGTAACTGTTTTCTAAAAGTGCATTATTCGATCACACGTTTAATAATATATCATCTTTTTATAAAAATATATTTAGATTATTTTCTTCTACAATTTTATTTTATTTTTCCTAAAAATAAATTGCTAATCAAAAATATTGATAATACATTAAGAAATATTTATGTTACGATAGAAAGAATAATATTAAATATTTGTGTTTAAGTTTTTTGGCGCAACTTTTCCTTGACAAAAGTACAGTGCAAAGTGCTAAAGATCAAATACACTAAAGAATAGTACCGTAAATATTATATAGGATATAACATTATATTTATCACTGTTACCACATCTCGAGTCGATGCCTCAGACTTAATTTCAATCGTAAGTGGAAAGGGGCTCACTAATTCGATTAAGGAAGTGAAAATTAACACCCTAAATCCCATGTAATCTCATGATACCTGCAATTACCTCCTTACAAGTTGTATACTGATAGTATGTGGAGCTCTTAAAGAGAAGCGAAGTTTGAGACTATACAGCTAATGTATAATAAATACTAAGGATAGTTCCTACTGATTAACTAACAGATGTGGGTGGTCAGCGATAGTTACATCACTTATAACGGCTGTGGCTATTATCATAATTCACATCATGAATAATATCATATGTTAAAAGCAAGGACCTCTTGTGAATACGAGGTTACTCACGTATGGACAATGGTGTAGGATATACGCAATGCGAAGAGGTATTCAACTCTCCTCAGAGTATTTTATCTTCTCGATATGATGTATTATATTATAATATATAAATTAAGAGATTAGTAGTCCTTACTATTAATTAAATACCTTGTAAATACATAGAGTAAAGAGTAGGCCCTACGAAAATAAGTAATTTATTATTATAATATACTATATAAGATATAGTATAGTTTAAATAATTTAGTTCATCATAGCTACTTATAAAGATATTATTCACATATATACCGATATAGCTTAAATATAAGTGTGATGGAACTGGTATTATAATATAGAGCTTTAGTATCCTATAATAATAATGAGGGAGATGAGTTATAGGGTGTAATATATAGCTCCATTAATTATAATATATTATTTTAGTCTTTATATTTTTGGTGATCTATATAAGCTGTCCTCTAATGTTCCTGTAAAATAGTAGTTGATTTGTTTGAATATATTATTAGTTGTAGTCGGCGTACGTTCGTGTAATAAATTAATAATGGTGTCTTAATATTTTTTGGCCTCATATCTTGATGGAAACTTGACTTATATTTGTAATTGTGCTTTAGTGAGTACTTAGTAATCATTTTTTTTAAGGGACTACTATGAATGATATTTCCTTTTATGAGGGGTTACGTTCCATAGGGGATTTTATTGACTTCATTAGCTTATTCATTTATTAATATATCCTATATATCATATACTCACTATAAAGTTATAAAGTTAATATTGTTCTTTGATATAGCCTATATGTTAAATTTACATGATTTGTTAACACTGTTTTTCATGTTGCTGGTATTGTGCTTCCTATGTCCATACCAAGACATGAAAGCTAAATTATAGTGAGATCTTTGGAGTATTGCGTATTGAAGTATTCCTTATTCAGTTTATTATTTATATATTAATATCAACTTTCTCTCTACCGCACAGTTGAACGTAACAGTGTTGCTCACCATTACGCACGAAATAGCACCAGAATAGTGAGGCTAATAATAAATAAATATCATATCTGAAAACCAACCACACCACAACAAAACCCACAACTCACTAATTCCATCAAAAACCAAACACACCCAAACCCACAAAAACAAAACATAGTTTCTACGCGCACTGGCATAAAAAACTGTTTTCTTGCGCAATCGTCAGCACGCTTCGCATAGACAAGAGTACAAAAAAAAAGCCCAACCACACCACTCATAAAAACGGATAAAAATCTCAAGCCCTTAAAAAATAAAAACTCAACCACGACACATAACAATAGAAATAACCACAACCTAACAAAGACACCTAAAAATTCACCGGCAAACTGCACCCATGACAACATTTCAACAAACACCTAACAAACCATACGGGAAATCAGCTTTAACCACTATTACGCACAAATATTATAACAGCTCAATTACCCAAACTCATTCCCCCTATCTGGAAAAAAGCTATCATCATATACCCATATCCACCCTCCTTTTAGATAGGATTGAATCTAAGGCTGTGACTAAATTAACTGCCCTTTACTTACAAACTCCTTTGACCCTCTTTCTCTGTGAAGTGCATCATTGAAGCACTATCATCTTTCTCAATAGATAAATTACACACGGGAAGATACTCGAAGGCGCAGCGACCTCTCGCAGTTGCCGTCAAACCAATTGCATCGCCGCGTTACACAGAGGCTCCTGCCTTGCAATTAACATGTAATTTTGTGAGTATTGTGAAACCCAAAACCCAATGTGTATTTAGTGATGCTCCTACTACCAGCCACATTCTTCTGTGAAAACATCTGTTTTTCCTGAACTGTAGTCTCAAACTTCTTCTCTTTAAAGCCCACATCTTCACGAACACTTGAGGGAATTGAGTTCGTCATGGGATTGGGTGTATTTTCTTTCCTTTTGTTTATGAGCCTTCTTCTCGAATGAATGATCTGACACGAGTGTGCGTGTCAGAACGTTCAATATATAATTATATAAATATATATTATATATATATAATATTTATATATATCATATATATATATAGTATATTATAATATTTAATATATATATACTTATATATAATATCTTATAATATTAATATAATACTATAATATATTAAATATATATATAATATACTATATCTGCAGTAGAGGTTCTTCAGGAAAATTAAATTTATACTATATATATATATATACTTAAACAATATATATTTATATATATTATAATATATATAATATATATATATATATAATATATATATATTATATATATATATAATAATAATTAATATATAATTATATAATAATTAATTATATATATAATATATTTATATATACATATATATATATATATATATATATATATATATTATAATTATTATATATTATATATATATATAGTATATATATTATTAAACTATATAGAATATTATATATATATATAGTATATATGTATATATATAGTATATATATATATGCTCAGTATAGGTTTCTTGGTAAAAAATAACAATTAAATATATATTTTTATATTATATAATATATACTATATTAAATATATATATATATATAATAATAGTATATTATCATAGTATATTATATATATATAATTACTATATAGATGTGAGATATAAGATATATATATATATAATTTATTAATATATGATTATATAATATTATATAATTAATAATATATATATTATGTAAATATATATATATAGAATATAATATAATATAATATAATATATATAGTATAATTATAATATAAATATAATAATATAATATTATATATAATATATATATATTATATATCGCTTACAAGAAAAAACTTATACATTTTTGGAAAATCACGCTGAACATAATTAAACTGCATGGAAATGAAAAAGAAACAAATGAAGTGCCGATAAAAAATAATAAAATAAATAATAATAATAATATAATAATAAATATAAATAATAAATAATAATAAATCAATACATAATATATAATAATAATACAATGAATAAAATAATTATAATAATAATAATAATAATAATAATAATATAATTAATAAATATAGGTTTTGTGTACGACAATTCTCGCGTTGCCGCAAATTTTTCAAAAATTATCTTGAATAAAATAACGACTTGTATCAGATGAATCGACAAAAATAAATATATTGTTTAATTTTATTTACGTAATGATGCACACAAGGTAATCTACACAATGATCAATATGACACAACCGGTATAACCTGTTACCCCCGACCGCAAGAGTGCGGTTGCAAATAATTTTAAAATATATAATAAACCAATCAATCTCACCTTCTAAAGCGATCTCCCAAAAATCATGATATTTAAAGTTACCCCTTATGTATTGAAAAAAGATAAAAGAAACGTTATATTTTATATGGGTGATCATGTTTATCCATTAAGGTTGTAAAAGTATGATGTCTAACCTTATTTTTTTGAAGTAAAAAGTCTCCTGGTAATTAATTATTAATTTTTTTTTGTTTCCTACAGGTGATAGATGCTGTAATGCGTTATAAATGGTATTCAGATTTCAGGTAGCTATGTAAGATTTTTAGATTCGATCAGGTGTCATGTAATCGGACCCCTGTCTTATAGTAATATAATAGTTATATATATCAATATAATATATATCATATATTATATATATATTTATATCTTAATTATATAATTATTATAAATAGATATATATTATATAACTATATATTCATATATATATACTAATATATAATATATATATATTAACATTATATAATATATATATACTAATATATATTAATATATATATAAATCGTTAAAAAAAAATTGCTCATCATAACGTTAAGAATTCTTATATATAAACGAAATCTTTACTGGTTGATACGCATCTATACAGTACATGTATTCACTATTACAAACTGTGTGATAGGGAAGTTTGAATGAACTTTGAGTCAACATTTTTTTTCATCGATTTTTGCGCTATATTTCGATATCAAAAACGAACGCAAACTTAAGCATTTTGAGCACGAATGCCAACGAAAAACGGCTATTTTATTAGATACATCTGCGTTTTCTCCCTAGGGTATTTTTTAGTAATAATAATATATATAATCCGTTTTTTCTTAAGAACTAAGAATACCCTATAGTAGTAAGGCAAAACCAGATTGTCTAGTGGTCTCTCGCCTCCAGTGACGACGGCAATATTCTTCCCCCCTCTGTCCCCTGTCGGCTCGAGCCCACTACTAAATAGTGTAAAAAAAAAAAAAAAATATCTATATATATATCGATATATCAGACATTTTACAGAATTATAATGATATCATATTCTTAACCGCCTAAAACCTCTATTTTATCCTAAAACCATAGAGGGTACACTGCGAATTTTTTTATTAAATCCGATCTTCCCCGTTCCTTACTGACATCAAACATAACTATTGTCCATATAATATATATTATATATATATAAATAATTAATATATATATATATAATATATAATATATATTATATATATATATAATATTTTATCATATATATATATATATAAATATATATTACTATTATATATATATATACTATATTCATATAGTATATATTATATATACTATGAATATATATATAATATATATAGTTTTTTTGGTTAATTATTTATAAGAAAAATAAAATATTTCATATAAGTATCACTGCCTTTTATACCTTATCACTTACCGTTCCAATATCAAAATAAGCTCTGATAATTCCGATATAATTTTAGCATTTTCAAGCAAATTTTCTATCATGTTTAAAAATATTTGAAAGACGGTTCAAAGATTAGTTAATACCATATCATAAATCGTTCTCCTCTATTGCATTATAAAATGAAATTATATATATAATTATATATATATATATATACTATATATCATATATATATAATATATATATATATATATATATTATATTATATATACTAATAATCTTACTACTATATATTAAATATATATTATTATATATAGTATTACTACTAATAGATTAATCATATATATTATTAATTCTACTTCCGATATTGATTTGCATTTTAACTAAATAAAATGTTAAATAAAGAAATACTTAATCGGAATTAGAAGATGTTTAAATAAAAGAAACATAAATGGGCAAGATTAAAGAAAATACTTGCCTCTCTGGGATTGAAAACCACCCGTCCTGCGAGATACTTGACGAACAATTATACCCGATCTATACAACATGAGCGTTTCTACCTCACCAAAAAAGTCACACACTTGTTTTTCTTCTGTAGGATCGCGTGTGTACGCGTCGTTTATTAATACAGACGATTTTAATCAGAGACGGTATATATCGCCGCTTCCGTCTGCGGCGATCAATTGATCGTGAGTGAGGCTCAAATTTACACGAGTATTGAGTATGATTTCTTACCGGTGTACATACTCGCCATCTGTACTTTTAGTATCTATATGTATAGCATAATATAATATATAGTATATATATATTAATATAATATATATATATATTTATATATTAAATATATTTATATAATATATATTATATATAATATTATATATTAATATCATATATATTATTATATAATATAAATATACTATATCTATATATATATATAATTATACCTATATCATATATATATAGAGAGAGAGAAGCAGAAGAGAGAGAGGGAGAGAGAGGTCACGACGAGAGAGGGAGAAGAGGTAATAATGAAATTTGGGCTTTTTAAAATGGTTTTTTTCTCTATTCAAATCGGGCTGGGTATGTTATAGGGGAGGAACAAAACCATCAAAAAAAAAACCATAATTTTGTTATTATTTATTATTTTTTTTTTTAACTTTATTTGGGGTAATCGAAGATTGTATGGGATAGGAATATGGCCACCACATTAAGGGAAGCTTTGGGTTCCAATCAATCCAAAATGTACTATATACTATATAGCTACTCCGATACTTCATACGAA
>JABUQX010114473.1:0-10784 GCA_015478945.1 Trachelipus rathkii | reverse complement strand
AAATCTTATTTACCTATACCCACCACCAACTTCACAACATAAAACAACATTTACCAAAACACATAGTTCTTATTCCTTCTAATGGTATTTCACTCAAGCAACACCTTCACCCTCAAAAACCAGCACCCAACCCTATCCAATGCATTTACTCAATACCTTGCCATGACTGCAATAGACTGTACATAGGCGAAACGAATGACTTTGACAGAAGACAAAAACAACACAAACAAGACTTAATCGATGACAATAGAAATTCCTCGCTCACATCCCACCGTGCTTCACTTAATCATAAAATACACATTAATAATATGATCATCAAACCTCTAACCCAACCCTCCGAAAATTCATAAAATTTCTGCATCTTTGCATTATCTCTACCAAAAATTTTAATACTATTCCCGGTGAAATTAAAATTGATTTTCTTCTGAACAGCTTATAAACACTCACTCCCAACTCATCAAAAATATCAACCAAAAAATCAAAACTAATTTTCTCTCTTACTAACTTTTCGGGGTCGGAGATGTAAGCGTTCCAATATATTTAAAAATTTCCTTAAAATGAGCTGAAACTTCGGTTCATCTCTATGTATATAGGAAATCCCTCGGGTATGAATGTGCATGCATGTAAATGTCGATTTTGCAGATTAGATTGCATATGTATAATTTTTAGTATTTTGTCACATGTATGTGATTAAGTGTGTGGCTGCTCACGTACATCTGCGCATAGTCCTTTTTTTATATGTATACAAAATTTTTTGTCTATGTATCATTCAAACATATGTTGCTGATGTATGTCTGTCGTGTATATAAATATATCAGTACATATTTTCCCTATGAGGATCCTTTATTTACAAAACTAAATAATTTAGATTAAAAACAAAAATAGCAACAAAGGTTGCCAGACTATCGACTGCTGGAAGTGTGAGACTATGGCGCCATTCAACATACAAATCCATTGAATGTACAAAATTATTCTGAATTCATATATTAGTTTCTTTGAACGCATCAATTGAAAAAGGTTGTTAATCACAACGAAAGCTTTTGGAACATACGTTCAATGAGTTTTAAAGCTAGTACTAATCATAGTACCATTTTAATATAAGTTTTTAATTCTTAATTAACTATATGCAATAAAAATTCCAAATCAATAAAAGTTTAAATCTCCGAAATATGATCTAACAACAGTGAGTGCAAAAACAAACAATAGTTCAATAAACTTTCTCAAGGGTGTAAAAAATCAATAATATTTCAACTACGTATATAGTATCAACTTTAATAATAAAATATGCCACCCAGTAACATCGAAGAAAGTTTAAATTTCAACACACGTCGTCTGTTCTTGCATTGTAGAAAGTTGATGGTCTCCGGCAACATTAAAAAATTACAATTAAATTTCATCAAAAGGTGCCTAAACAACTTGGTAATACCAAAAACGCTATGCTCTCCTCAAATCAATAACTTAAAAAATAGTCCATTCAACGAATTAAAAAAGAATCTACTTGTCAACAAAATATAAGATATCAAACAAGAAATAAAAACAGCATTTAGAATTTGCAACAAAGCTTTCAGAGACCTACTGACTACAATTCAACAATAATTTTCTCATCCCTACGAAATCATTAACAATCTACTAGAGGCAGCTCATTCTCACAAGGATTTGCTCATCAATGAAAAAATAACGTCCTCAACAGAAAATTCGACAACATCTTTAAAACTAGTCTTTGGTATGTATCTTCCGACCCCACAAAAATCATTAATCTTTCTTCTTACATATTAACTAAATACGAAAAAATCCTATTAAGTTATGGTCTTTCTTTTGCTCTAAATAACCCGGACCCAATTCTAAAATTTACTCATGACTTTAACATATGGACTAAAAACTACAAACATAATGACTGCAATACTGACATACTAAAAGGCTATATACTCTCACACATACAGAACTCCACACACATTAGACAAATGCCTGAAATCTTTTACCACACATTACATAATCTCCAAAAAAACAAAAACATAAATATCTCACGCTCCGACAAAGGAAATAACATAGTTATCTTAAGCACAACTGATTACATTGCCAAATGCCAAAACTTACTTTCCGATACCACAACATATACCAAACTTAACACTACTTAGTAATCTAACTCAACAATTCTTTAACTTAATTGTCATTAAAGACCATCCTCTCCTGCATACAAACCTAAAATCATACATGAACAATTTGGCACAATTTTACGGTATCCCCAAAACTCATAAACAAAACAATCCCCAACGCCCCATCATCTCCAATATAAACTGCCCTACTTACAAACTTTCAGCCTGGATCGCCACCCAACTTAAACCTCTTATTAACAACATTTCTTCCACACACCTAAAAAACAGTACCGATTTCATACAAAAAGCACAACACCTCATCCCATGCACACACAATTTCTATAGCTTTGACGTTTGTTCTCTTTTCACTTCCGTCCCTGTTGATATCACTCTCAACATGTTACAGACCTATATCACCACACATAATATCACTCTCACTTATCCCTTCCCCTCCTAAAAAAAACTCATAACTCTCACTCTCAAACACAGCTATTTTCAATTATATGACCACTTCTACAAAAACCACAGGACTGAGTATGGGTACTGCTCCCCGCTTCTCACCATCTCAGCAAGCATTTATATTGAAGCTTACAGAACATACTCTCCTCCTCAATCTTCCCACATCTCTCTTCACCAGCAACACCACCTCTGGCTAAGATACGTGAGGACGATATTTTCAATAGCCCTTTCCTCGAAACAAGGACCCCAACAAAACTCTTAACAGCACGGCTCAATCAATTTACACCCTCCATAAATACAACTTCGTCAGAACATCCAAACAAAATTTCACGTTTAGAAACAAAATCGACAGCCTAATTATCTGGCAGCAACTTCTTTATAGCTTAACTTCTCCATATGACAGAAAACCCACCGCCCACATTCTTCCTCTACTCGAGGTGTCTCGTTTCCACACTCCAACACAATAAAAATAGCCACTCTCACTTCTCTCTACCTAAGAGCCTTTCGACTCTGCTCCCCCCAACACCTTACCAATGAAACAAACTCCATACGAAACACCTTCCAAAAACTACAACAACCTCCGACATTATTAAAACAAATCTTATCACAAGCCAAAAACCAATATGTATAACCACAACATCACAACTAGTGACATCACCGTAAAAAAAAATCTTATTTACCTGATTACCTCCCACCTACCAAACTTCACAACATTAAAACAACAATTCTACAAAAACATAGTTCTACTCTGCTCGCTGCTAATGTGCTATTTCCACTCACAGCAGAACTTCACCTCTCCAAACCAAGCACCCAACCCTATCAATGCATTACTCAATACCCTTGCCATGGCTGTTGTTTAGCCTGAACATCTTGAGACAGCTTGACTAATGCATTGCCAACTTGAGGCACATATTTTACCGACGTATCCCCAAAACCTCATATAACAAAAAACAATCCCCAACGCCCATCATCTCCAATAATAGGCTCGCCTACGTCCAAACCTGCAGCCTTGATCGCCACCCAACTTAAACCTCTCATAAACAACATTTCTTCCACACACCTAAAAAACAGTACCGATTTCATACAAAAAGCACAACACCTCAATCCATGCACACACAATTTCTGTAGCTTTGACGTTTTGTTCTCTTTTGACTTCCGTCCCTGTTGATATCACTCTCAACATGTTACAGACCTATATCACCACACATAATATCACTCTCACTTATCCCTTCTCTGCAATTAAAAAGACTTCATAACTCTCACTCTCAAAACACAGCTATTTCAATTCCATGAGCTCCTACTTCTTACAAAAAACCAAGGACTGAGTATGCGGTTCCCCCGTTACCATACTCCAGCAACATTTATTTATGGAGCTTACAGAACACTCTCTAATTTCTTGCCAATCCTCCTCTTACACAACACCACCTGCGCTAAGCTCACGTAGTACGCATATTTTCATACGCCCATTTCTTAACAACAGACCCCAACCCAAATCTGAACTGCTTTCTGGAGTAAGATAACAGCTATCACAGATAAAAGAATTTTTTCCCTAGAAACATCCAAAAATTCCACCCTTCCCACTACCTCACACCGTCATTCTCCGCACAATTCACTATATCTTAACTTCTCCAGTAATACGAAAACCCACCAGCCACTTCTTCCATACATTCATTGGTTCGTCCACCCATCCTACACAATAAAAATAGCCACTTCCTCACTTCTCTGCTACCGTAAGAGCCCTTTTCGACTCAGCTCCCCCCAACACCTTACACCAATGAAACAAACTCCATACGAAACACCTTCCTAAAACTACAAATGACCCTACTCACATTCTTAAAACAAAATCTTATCACAAAGCCAAAAACAAATATTATAACCACAACATCACCACTAATGACAACACCGTAAAAAAAATCTTATTTACCTATACCCACCACCAACTTTCACAACATAAAACAACATTTACCTAAAAACATAGTTCCTACTTCTGCTAATGCTATTTCACTCAAACAACACCTTCACCCTCCAAAACCAGCACCCAAACCCTATCCAATGCATTTACTCAATACCTTGCCATGACTGCAATAGACTGTATCGATAATCGAAACGAATGACTTTCGACAGAACGAACTCCACTCAAAACAACACTCAAACAAGAAGCTTAATCGATGGACATAGATTTGCCTCTGCACACATTCCACCTTGCTTTCATTTAATCATTAAATACACATTTATTAATATGACCCCCCCATATCCTTCATACCTTCCTCTACCCAAAACGCTTCGAACAAACTCATAGAATACTCTCTTGCATTTATATCTAACCAAAAAATATTAATACTATTTCCCGAGTGAAATTTACAATGATTTTTCTTTTGAACAGCTTAATAAATACCCACTCCCAACTCACCAAAAAATATCAAACCAAAAATCAAAAACTAACTTTCTCTCTTACTAACTTTTTGGGCGGGGTCGGAGATGTAAGCGTTCCAATATATTTAAAAATTTCTCTTAAAATGAATTAAAACTTCGAGTTCATCTCTGATATAGGAAATCCCCGCCGGGTATGAATGTTGCATGCATGACAGTATGTCGATTTGCAGATAAGATTGATATGTATAATTTTTTAGTATTCTGCTTCACATGATCATGTGATTAAGTGTCGGGCCCGAGGTTGTGCTGCGCACCCGTAACAGTCTGCGCATAGTCCTTTTTTTCTACTATGTGATACAAATTTTCTCTTGTCTATGTATCATGTCAAAACATACTGTTTAGCTGAATGTTTATGTCGCTGTCGGATATAGTAAACTGATTATATCAGTTAACGTATTTTTCCCTCATGGAGCAGATCCCTTTATTTACTTCACAAGAACTAAATTAATTTAGATTCAAATAACAAAGAATCAAGCAACAAAGTGTAGCACAGGACGTATCGACTGCTGGGAATGTGTGAGACTATGCGCCGATTCAACATTACAATCCACTTGAATGTACAAATTTATTCTGGAATTCATATATTGTCGTGTGAACGCCGATCACTCGAAAAGGTGTTGGTTAATCACTAACGAAAAGCTATCTGCAACATGCGGCTTTCATATGGGGAGTTTCACAAAGCTAGTCCCCAATCACCTTACCAGTCATTTTCTCAAGTTTAACTGATTAAGTTTTATTTAATTCCTTATTTATTACACTTAGTGATGCAAATAAAAAATATTCAATCAAATAAAAGTTTAAATCTCCGAAATATGATCTAACAACAGTGAGTGCAAAAACAAACAATAGTTTTCAATAAACTTTCCTCAAGGCTGTAAGAAATCACTATATAACAATACTATATATAGTATATATAGTCATCAATATATCTGATATTACTACTATTATATATAGTGTATCATATAATCATATATATATATATATATACTTATTATATATACTATATATAATAAATATATATAGTACTATAATACTATATATCGAAATCATTGTTAATATATACTATATTATATATGTATATATATAGTCGAGATAATATATATCTATATCGATATATATATATACCTATTTATATTTCTGTAATCACTTTTATATAATAATGATAATTATATATATATATTAATGTATTATATATACTATTATATATAACTACTATCTATTATATATAGCGATTAATATATATACAGTCTATATTATATATAACTATATACTAAGCTATATTTATATATTATAATATATATAGTATAATATACATTATATACTATACTATAATCTATATATATATTATATATTATATATATATTATACTTATATATTTATGAAATCAGTTCTTAAGCACATGCAAAGCCCCGACAAAAACCTAATTAACGGCAAAATGTCGTGACTTTCTACTTAGTCGCGATGCCGCGTGTACGGGTAACGACTACTACAATCAATGAGAAGGATGGGCCAATAATTATTTTATGCGTCGCCCTTCTTAGCACAAAAACGGTCGATGCTAGTGAAAAACTAAAAACATATTTGGCATCTGCATAAAAAAAACTGTTATAAAAAACAATAAGAAAATCAGAAGAAACCAAAATAATTTTATTTGCTTACATGGGGTCTCAATAAACTTAGTTTTCAATTTATTAAAAGCGTTCTTAGTGGGAATTCTTAAGCTAAGCTGATAAACCCACAAGGATGAGCGACTCCGACGGTTAACGTACTTCTAGAATGCACTTAGTATGGCATAACGAGAGCTTGCTCGCGTGACCAAAAAAAAAAAGATTCACAGGATGTCGGAAGGCCGCCCTTATCCAGCAACCCCTGCACACAAGCGAGCTTGATAATGATGTATTGGTTCAGGTTTCTTCGCAAATAACCTTGTCTGAAGATGTAAGAGGATGTGGATATGTTTGACTTTGATAAGGTGTCCAATGACCTAAATATGCACTTGACATCTTCATCTCCCCTTCTCAAAGAAAATCACACCAAGGAATCCGGTACTCTCGAGAAAAGCAATGAAGAGAAACGATCACTCAAGCGAAGCAAAGAATATTCAATTTGCATATCTGTGAAGAGGAGATGAAGCTCGACGAAAACATGAGATGCTTGGCCTACAGAAGAGTTTTATCATTTTATGTAGGTGGCATTGAAAAATGGGCCAGCGTTTTCCATTATTATCAGTGCTTGCGAACAAATATTTATCAGCCCCCTTCCTCTCAGCCAAGAGGCAAGCGTATTTTTAGCTGTAGTGTGAACTTGTAAACACCCCAAAAGAAACAGGCTCTCGCCAGATACTAGTGAAAGCCTAATGGTTTTTGCATCACAATTGAGAGTTTTGAATTTGCACTATTCAAAATGATATCATCTTTATCGCTTAAAGGAGATATATTGATTAAGATGTGTCATGTTGAATATAGCAGTGTTTTTTTTGTATTTGTCTTTCTCCAACGCGTCTTCTTGAGGGTCTCTTTCTTTCATTATTATTTATTCTTATATATAAGTAGCTAGTTCACAAGACATCTTTCTTGTTAAATTGTAAATCAATGTTTTTTAAACATAAGAACAGCTGAGTAGCTAAACTTTGGTAAATACTCTACTGGATAAATTTAAATGGAATATTTTGTTGCGAATAAATCCACAACATTTAAAAAGTATCTAATATTATATTTTATTATAATATATATCCCTTTAAGATACTATTTTAATTTATAAAATAAATATACTTGGGCACAATCAAATATGAAATAAATGACTAAGTATTGGTTGTTACAGGAACTGTTTCCTGAGTTGCCTGAGTTCTATCTTGTACTGTGTACTATTATTAGATTAATTAAGGATCGGTATCGAGGTATCAGGTATTCGGCACCTCAAAAAAAAAGTAGAGTATCGCGTATTCGGCCTCTTTTCTTCCTACGCCAAACTCCGGCGTCACCACCGTCAACCTTTAGCGCACCCTACACTTCCCAATCTCACCTACGCGCCGGTACCGGTACATCCCTGAGATATATATTATATATATTATATATATATATACTATTATATACTATATATAGTATATATATATATATATATATATATATATATATATATATATCTATATATATATATATATATATATATAAATATATATATATATATATATAATTTATATTATAATATATATATATAGTATATATTATATATATATAATAATATATAAGTATAATATATATATACTATATCTATATATATACTATATATATATATATTATATATAGGATATAATATATATATATATCTAATTAATATATATATATATAGTATATATAATATTATATATAATATATATATATTTATCATATACTATATAGTATAGTATATATATATATATTACTTATATAATAATTATATATATATATATATAGTATATATCTTATATTATATATATATTATAGTATATATTTATATATATATACTATATATATATTTATTTTATATAATATATATATAATCTGGTAGCAGTTTTTCTATTTTCTTTTCCTGAAGATTGATTGGAGCTCATTTAAATCATGCTCACAGAAGTATTCTTAATCCCTTGTAATTGAAGGAAAAGAGTGAGCATACATGCGAAGATGCCGGTGTGCATTCCCGTAATGCAGCTGAGTATTTTGGAGGAAATTGTAAAGAGCATCCAAATTACAAAACAGCTGATAAAAAATGCTCATTGATTGTGATAAAAAAATGGGGTTCGTATGCCAAAGGTGCGTTGATTTACACTGCATTTGGACTTTTTTTTCCGAAAGAATTTTAGGGGATGTATCGTGAAAAAACATGGTGAAAGGATTTCACCAGAAAATTTCAGGACAATGGAAGGCGGATGCCAGCGGACGGTGGGATAGTGCCATGATGGGTGATTTTATGTGGTTTTTGATAAGAGAAACCAAACCGACTCACAAGAGAAAAGCACGATCCACAAAACACATTTAAATGCAAAGTAAGCATATTTATGGCATATTAAAGCATTGACTTATATTTTGGAGATATTAAAATGTATCTTATCAAGTAAAAGTTTTTTTAAGTTTCTGTTTGTAAATTTAAACCTTCAAATAAAAAAATTGTAATAAATACCTACAGTGTAAGCTCACCAACAAATCTTAAAAATGCCAAAACTTAAATAATTGCAATAACTTTTAAAGTATCAATGATAGAAAAAAATGAAAGTCATTTCTGTGTTCATCAGTAGTAATAAGGCCATATCGGACATGTAAAATATCGGTAAAAATATCAATATTTTGGATATCGATACTGTATCGATTATTTGGCATGCTGTTTCCTGAGGCTAATTTTGGCAGACGGTTGCGCAGCAACCGTCGTAAGTGTCCCACTTAGTTTTTGGCCCCCCTTTCGCTGCTGGGCCTTGATTATTTTGGTATCGATACGATATTTGTATCGATTATTTTGAATTCCATAAAGGTAAGTGAAGGATTAAGCGGGATTAACTCGAGCTCATGTAGGTACCTGTCCTAACTTGAGTTCATTTTATTTCCATCCACACTCACACACACACATACACATACATACCTAGACACATACACCCACCATATATACACACACATACAAACAAGCACACACCGACACACCGACACACACACACACACACACACACACACACACACACACACACACACACACCCTCACCAACCCAGCCCTAGACACATACAGCCACACACATAGACGCATACACACATACCTAGACACATACACCCACCCTATACACACATACAAACAAACACACACACTCACCAACCCAGCCCTAGACACATACACCCACACACATAGACACATAGACACATACCTAGACACATACACCCACCCTACACACACATACAAACAAACATACACGCACACACACACCCGCCCTTGTCATCGATTATTGGTCCGATATTTTAATGATGGCTCAGATTTGATGACTCAGATTTGATGGCTCAGTTTTGATCGCTCAGATTTGATGGCTCAGAATTTATTGATGGTTTCAATACATTTCATGGTTTCCAATAACCGTAAGGCAGTGTCTAAGAGTGTTCCTATGAGATCCCCAGGGAAGTGTCAGGTGAGTGCCAGATGAGTGCCAATAGTGCCAACTGAGTGACACATAGTGCCAGCTCGCAGTGCCAGTATAGTGCCACTTTTTTTCAACCCTTTTCTAGCCTACCCTGAATCATAGAATTAGCCCCTTGTGATGGCCTACCAATAGGTTTATAAAGTTATGCGAGGAATCGTATTGCGTTATATTATAAGGTTGCTTAGGATGCTTCCTAAGTATGAGTTAGCCTTTTCTAGCCTACCATGATCAATAGAACAGCCGCTAAGATGGTATGTCTACCCCTAGGTTATAATTTATGAGGAATCGATTGGTGTTAATGATTATAAGTTGCTAGGTTGCCTCCTCGTTCCACCCAACGCGTTCGCACCCCACGTGTTTCGCCCCGCCGCGTTCCCAAACACAAATCGACTCTACCGACACGTATGCCCGCAGGCGCAATATTTAAGCGTACCCGCCGCTTGCGCCCGCAGGTGCAATATTTACGCGACATTTCGCGATAACGATAAAATTTTCCATAGTTGTGATACCAATGTAAACTATTCAAAGAATTTCTTTCAAATATCATCAGTCCCGTTCTTTCTAAACTATGAGTATCAGCGCGATTTACTCGCTTATTCTCACATATAACTCTCTCCCTAAATCATTACATCTTCTCTCGTCTCCAGAAC
>JABUQX010114472.1:10000-18894 GCA_015478945.1 Trachelipus rathkii | reverse complement strand
ATCTTCATTTCCCCTTGTTGGTGTATCATATCTTCTCTCCACTCTTAGGTCGCTTAGGCTTCTTTCTGCGCATAGAAAACTTGAACAACATCTTAAATTATATTCTCTTCATCTCTGCCCTTAATATTATCGCGAAGGTACCTACTTCATTCTGGCATTCTCCCTTGGCGCCTCTGTGTGAACCTTCTCATGGCTATTTTCTATCACACTTTTTATACAATATACCATTTCTTAAAATATAACTTTTTCTCATCTTTTTCACCTGTCTCATATTCTTGAAGGTATGTCATTTGTCGCTCCAGGTGAAGACTTCAGATCGCGCAGTGTAACTCCACAATTTGTCCATCCTGCGCCCTCTCTATTTCAATTTACTGGCTGCTACATGATATGACTTCAAATTATTTAACAGTGGCTCGTTGCCATCCCACTTTGTATGGGCGACTCTCTTCTACATTGTCATCTTGACACTTATTACTACAAAATTAATTGCAAAGAAGTTGTCTCTGGAACATCCGATACTTTGTATCGCCCTCAATATATCAAGTGGTCTTTCAAGAAATTTTCATTTCTTGCTCTTCAATAACAACATTTTCCGTAGGTGAATCTTGCTACTTCTGACTATCGCACCTTGTGCTTCCGCGGGTTGAATTTCTTCTCTCATCAACTATGATTAATGATTGTTGCATAGACGGTTCTTCCTCCATTTTCTGATCAACTTCCTTTCTCGCCCTTTCTGAAATATAATCTTGCTGGTCGGGATTGCGCTTTTCCTTTGATTCTTTAAATGAATCCTCCTCAGCTCGCTCTATAATGGGGAATAACAACTCCTTCTGAGCTGCTGCGTCCTGTACGTTGCAAGGACCATGACACTTAGTCGCTTCCCATGAGAGGTTTGGCTGATATGGTGGTAATGCCCCAATCGATATTCCCAATGCGACAAATCATATAACCTCTGGCAGGCACTACTGCGCTCTTTTACCCACATAAATAAGAGGTATCTAGCACTACATTTGCGAGCGGAACTTCTCTTGCCGTACTATCCAACAATCTCATAGTTGTATGTGCTCCAGTGTAGCACTCCTCTGGTACGTATTTCTCACGTACAACTACAAAATTACAACCGCTATATCGGAGTACTTGTACCCGATATCCGTTCACAGTCCCATATATTATTGGTAGATGGTGCGAATATTTATCTGGTTTCGTCCACCATAACTCTATCTGTAGGAGAGGTGGTTCCATCACCCAGTTTCTTCAGACTTTCTTCTTTTCTAAATCACCGGACGCCGCCGCTACGTTTTTCCATCTTCCCTTGTCTGTTATTTAGTTATAAAACTTCTGCCACTATTATTGAAGTAGGGAGGTGCCTTGCAATCTCGTGCCAAGTGCCCTCTCCTAGAACATCTGTAGCAAGTGACCACTGCCCTCGGTTCACTGCTACTGCGACGGTGTTCTCGCCTGTCGTTGCTCCCGCTGTTGCTCTTTGCTCCATTGTTAATTGGTCGTGATGTATGTTGGTTTAAGGTTTCTGTGATAACTTACATTATTTCTCGCTTTATAATTACTATTGCTGCTGTGACTACTATTACTACCGTGACTCTGACTATGTGCGTGACGTGACATTAAATTGATGTGATGTGCTTCTAAGTAGTTTTCAGAACTAACTATTATTTCATCGATATCTTTTTTCTTTTTTTCCTTTAAATAAGTAGCAAGCTCCTTCGGCAACGTATTTAAATATTTATCGATAGAGAAGAAATTTATAAGACCATCAGCGGTCATTTTCACCTTTGCCGCGGTCACCCATTTTCGAAGTGCTTCGACGATCTTCCTGATATACACCCTCGGACTGTCATCCTCAGTCGGGCTCATACTTTTATACTTTGTACAGTATCCACTTTCGGTGAGGTTATATCTGATCAGCAATGCTCTTTTTAAGTCTTCATAATTCTTAAGCTCCTCTACCGTAAAATTATTGAATACCTGAACTGCTTTTCCTGTTAAGAATGATCCGAGTACTAAGGCAAATTTTTCTTTCGGCACATCATTCATCTCCGCTTGCTTTTCGAACAATAACAAATATTCTTCAATATCATTGGTCTTTTCGTCGAAGTTAGGAAGCTTTAATTTTGGGAATTTACTGGCATAAGGAACGTTATTTGTAATTTCGGAAATTTGCTGGCATAAGGAACGTTATTTGTATTTGAAGAGTTATGTGAAGTTACTGCCGCATCATGTTGTCTTTGGCGGTTTTCCGCATCCAATTTCATCTTAAGCATTCTCTCCTCTGATTCTCTTGCGCTTTTATCCGCTTCAAGTTTTGCTTTCTGTGCATCGGCTTCAAGTTTCTTTTCCTCTAGCGCAGCAGCTACTTTCTGTTGTTCCAGCTCCTTTTCCATCTGAAGCTTTTGTAGTTCTATCTCTTTTTCTTTGGCTAGTTTTATCTCTTCCATTTCTTTGGCTAATCTCTTTTCTTCCATTTCTGCTTCTTTAGCTAATCTCTTTTCCTCCTTTTCTGCTTCTTTAACTAATTCTCTGTCTCTGGCACGTTCCTCCCTCAGGAGATTATAAGCTTCCTGACCAGAAATTCCTAGCCTTCCCTGACAGAAATTTCCTAGTGCTTGCGTACATTAGCTAGATAACTCTCATTAGATGCCATACTGATAAGTTTATAATTATTTACACGTCAAATGTCACTTGTTCTAAATCGCACGAGTCACAAATTTCAATATTCACTTTTTTTTCAAAATTTTGTTGTTTTCTTCCTTTCTTATTAAACAAGCTTTCACCAAATCTCAATATATATATATATATATATATTATATATATATATATATATATATATATATATATATATATAGTATATATATATATATATATATGATATATATATAATAGTATTATATATATATATATATTATATAATATATATATAATATATATATAGATTATATACTTAAATAAATATAATAATATGTGAGAGGTGGTGATAGTTGTGTAAAAAAAACATTTTAATTTGCTTAATATTTCTTATTATATTAAATATACTTATAATTAAATACTATTTAGAGTATTATAAAATTAATGCTACTTATTAAATTATAATATAATAATATGTTATTATATTAATATATATATATATATAATTAATATACTATATAATATATATATATATATATATATATATATATATATATATATATATATATATATATATATATATATATAGTTATATATATATATATTTATATATATGTATATATATATAATATGATATATATATATTAATATATATATATATATATATATATATATATTATAATATATATACTCTGGTATCATATATGTATATATATATATACATACATATAGTATATATATATATATATATAATATATATATATATATAATAATAATATATATAATATAGTATATTATATATATATAATATATAATATATATATAAGATATATATATATATATATATATATATAGATATATAGTATATATAGTATATATTACAATATATATATATATATTTACAAGGACAACACAATTAAACTATTTAAACTTTCCAGTGTAATGATTACACAAACAATATCGTGCCTAACCAATAGCAAAGCGCTAATAACGAAGTGCGTAACATATAATAAACGCAAAACTCTGCAATTTACGCGAGTATACAAACAATACAAAGGACAATATTACTTTAAAAACAATAGAACAGCATATCCCCAACTTTTAATAATGTAACAACAATACTAAAATATTACCGCTAAACGCAACATTAAACAGCCTATCCCCAACTAAAAATAAATGAGTAAAATAACTGTTTATCGAACTATTTGTGCCCTTTGCGCATAAACAAATTAATAGGGAATGCACCACAAAAACAAAAGTATTTACAGTACTGATATAAAACACCTGTCCTGGTGATTCAAGATATCCGGACAGCCCCACATTTTTCTGAGGTCAGGTTAAAATACATGTGTCTACTTACTCTTTACAACTCCGATCAAATCCGTGCCAGCCTCAGAGACAAATACTCACTAGAACACAAAATTCCGTTCCTATAATATAACAGTTAATTGACCTCCGTTGGATAGGGCAATGACCTGTGTACTTGAAACAATATTATCAAAGAATAATAAACCTACCAACCAAATGCTGTGAAGATCAACAGAAGTGTTATAATGGAACGCCGAGTTCTTTTTGTACCAAGAATCAACTGAAGACAATAGTATTTATTATCAGTAAATATTACCTGAGGATCTCGTCTAAACTTAATGCAACACCTTCATAAATAACTCTTAATTTATTAAGCAAAATAATTATTTGAATAGATAAATGATCAACGGAATCGATGGACACACTGGGAAAGATAAATATTTTAATAAAAAAATAAGAAAATATGTAACCACTCTTTTTAAAAAAATAATATACCCAAAATTATATATATTACAAATATATATATATATATATATATATATATATATATATATATATATATATATATATATATATATATATATATATATATATATATATATAAAATATATATTAAAAAAAAAATAAAAAAATAATATATATATATATATATATATATATATATATATATATATATATATATATATATATATATAATATATGATATATCTAATATATAGTATATATATAGAATATATATTATAATATATGATATATATTATATATATATATATATATATATTATATATATATATATATATATATGATATATATATATTATATTAGAGAATGTGACAAATAGATGAAAAACCGAATAACCGAATACCGAATATCGCTAAAAAGTATCGGCCGGATACCGAGATATTCGCCGAATAATCACTTCGCTATTCGCCCGAATAGTTATTCAAAGTTTGGTCATCCATTTAGGAAAAATAGCTAAGAACTGAAACTGTGAACAAAAAAAGACTGAAATTTTTCTGGATGGACTTTTAGTAGCAACGTATATAGTAATTCGAGTGCTGTTCTATATATATTCTCGCGATTTTTGCTGTATCACATCCGTTTTCGTGCAATCATGGGATCCCTATTTTTGCATATTACCTAGGAATGACAAAATTCATGTGTGCACTACGTAGGCTGTATAGACGTTACCTTCCGCATATATCTACAGTAGCGGCAAGTTTACTGCGGTCGATATTCGGGAAGCATGTGGCAACTTTAGTACGTCTACATGTATGGATGCCAATGACCTGGATGATGTCTATCATCCATCTGAAATTCAGTCGGATGGTCCGTCATTGTTCACCCATGGTGAACTGAACGATCTGTATGAGATTGTATTTGCCAAAGTTGTCCTGAGCTGTTGGCTTCGAGGTTAAATGAAATGACTACTGGACCATGCACAAGAGTAACATTTTATCGTAACAGAGCAAGCAGAGCTGCGGAGGCTCTTCCAGTCAGATGGTAACCTTGTGTATTGCATGAAGTTGCAGGCCTACTACACTCGCTATGGGACTCCCAGCATACGGTGCAGGTGAGTGGCGACTGTTATTTGTACACTTCAAAGAGCAGTTAAAGTGGTGGTTGTTACACAACGGGCAACAGGTATGCGTCGGTTCCCATAGGGTACTCTGTCGATGAAGAGGTATTGCAAAAATCAAGTCCAATTTGAGAGGCTACAAATCGCGTACATGGATGGTAAATATGCGGCGACCTCAAAATGTAAACATTTGCTCGGTCAGCAAGCAGTTTCACCAAATATCCCTGCTTCCTGTGCTATTGGTACAGCCGGGCGGCAAAAGGATCACTGGACCAAAAGAGAATGGCCACCGTGGGAAACCTTGACGCCAGGTGACATGAACATCGTACGTGAACCACTTGTACAGAGAGAAAACATCAATCTTACCTCACAACACATAAAACTTGTTGATGAACAATTTGTGGAAGACCCTGACCATGAGGGAAAGCTTCCGCCTGTATATCTCATCGTATTCCTGGTTCTGAGTGACGAGAAAAAAGGCTGGATTTTGATGGCACACAAATACGGACACTCCTTCCGTGATGCTGCCTTTGCTACAACAATGACTGTGGTAGAGGCCAAGAGCGTGGAATGCTTTTTCGGATGTAGACAGAATTTTCTGGGAACAGGAAAGCCGAGAACCACTAACATTTTACAGGAACTGCTAACAGTTTTCATTCTCAATGATGTAGAATGAGTATAAAGTTACACTACTTACAATCTCACCTAAGAAAATTTCCGGATAACCTAGGCGATGTTATAATGAGAGTGGAACGCTTCCATTCAAGATCTAAACGTTCATGAAGGAACGTTACCCAGCTCAAGTGCGGATCATCAATTATGCATGCCGACGTATTGTTGGAAGCTTGATGAGGGATATTCCAGACGCTATGCACAGTAGATCGTCTACGAAGAGAAAGTTACTTCCATCGTAGAGGTATGTTTCCATTAACTAAACCCATTCCTACTATTACATTCATTGTATTGTCCCATATTTACTCTTTATTCATAGTTGATATATATGTTAATATTTATCTATCCAAGGACATTACATAGTCATTGCGATTTTGTTTTCTCCGTCATATATTCAAAGATATAATATATAGATATATATAAATATATATATATTATAGTATTATATATATATATATAGTATATAATATAATATTATATATATATAATATATATATATATATATATAATATATATATATATATATATAATATATATATATATATAATATATATATATATATATATATAATATATATATATATATATATATATATATATCCCAATAATTGTGATAGACCCTCTTGAAAAGGTAAAAATCATAAAATTTTACAAATCTGTGTTACACACAATATCTCAAAAATGCGATGTGATATGCAAAAACCGATACATTTTTGGAATCAGCACATCGATAATCAATTGCGAAACCCTGAAGGACATTTTTCATGTTTTACAGTGTTATATACAAAGGGAATAAAACAAAAAGTAAGATAACTATTTTACCTATAGCAAACCCATTTACATATTAAAATAATAAATGAAAATTGAAAAAGTTCGTAGTTAAAGATATTAAACTAAAACTTCATTTGAATAAGCTCTAACCTATTTCTTGTGCTTCATAAATATTTCCTCTGTCTAAATACTCTTTTACTTCGCTGATGACAAAGTTGTAGCTGAATAAGGTATTTTAATTGCTAGTTTTGCAAATTCATAAAACTATTTCCAGTGTTTTTCCACCAATTGAAGGAAAATCATGTCCTTCACTGGTCAAGTAGCAAACTATATATTGTTTTTCTTGATGTTAATTCCGCTATGTAGCCTTTTACTTTTATGTAACAATAATCGCATCGTCAGAAAGAATGGGACTTTCTTTTTTTCACTCCACTGCTTTTCTGTATTGACAATTTTGAGCCACAAGTTCTTTAAAACAATCCATTAAGGAAGTGAAAATGGAACCTTCAGCTCACTTTCCCGCACTACGTGAATCATCGTCAGCAGGAGAGTCAGGAGCTAAATTTTCATGCATTTTCTTTCCATGCCTCAACGACCTTATCTTTTACTGATTCATCTGATCATGTTAAAAATAGCTTGAATCGGCCAGATCTAAGAAAGTAGCTACCCACAAAGATTTATCACATAGAAACTAGAAAGTCTTTTTTATCTACTAGATTTCTAAGCTCTTCAACGAGTGTAAATATTCCACTGAAGCTTTTGCTTTTTAATTGCCTTATTTAAAAATAGATTATTGCTAAAATGGAAGGGCACTTGGGCGACTGTCACTTCACGTTTAATGCTTGTTTTAGTGATGCAAATGGCTCAAGTAAATGGAATAATTTGCCACTGAAAATCAGTCAACATTTTCTGGATTGCATTCAGCAGCGTATATGGATAGGGAACTTTTTGTTCAAACAATCTTTTAAGCTATATCATAAGTTCTGTTCAAGCGTGTAGAAACGTCTTGAATAATTTATGCTGTTGACATTCAGCTGCATCTGTAAGTTTAAGCTTTGCAGCTGCCGTGCTGAATGTGAAAATGAGAGATATGCTTCTGCAAGAAATAAAATATCTTTAACAGACTCCTGACATAATATTGAATCGTGAATGCCTATAGTTGCAATATGTGAATAAAACTTGAAATTATAGCAAGCCACTCTCCTTATACCAGCTACTGTTTGTCCATTAGCCCGTATCACTAAATGAATTCTATTTTTAAGAATTATTGAAAAATGTCAAAGGCCCGTATAGGATCTGACAAATACAAAGATTTTCGCCATATTGGCTACAAAAATTGGCTATATTTTATATTTTTGGGAAAATAAGTTTCTAAAATTCAATTTTAAATTGAAATACCTTTTCGCTTATGTTGACGTAATTTATTGTTATAAAGCTCAATATTCGGCCGAATAGTTCGCAAAAAGCCGAATTACGAATATTCGGTATTTTGCCGAATACTTTTACCGAATACCTACCGAATATTCGGCACATCCCTAATTATATTGATAGTATATATATATATAGTATATATATATATATAGTATAGATATATATTATAAATATATTATATATATATAATATATATAATAAATATATAATTATAATATATATATATAATTATATATATATATATATAATATATATATATATATATATATATATATATAATTATATATATATATATATATATAGATATATATATATATATATATATATTATATATATAAATATATAATATTATAATCATAAATATGTGTATTACAGTAAAATATATATATTTACTCGCTACTTAGTATTATATCACTTCAGTGAGACCTCCTATTAGAATATAATAAAATATTAGCCAATATACTTATAATATAAGAATGATACCTAAGTTAATA
>JABUQX010114472.1:0-2500 GCA_015478945.1 Trachelipus rathkii | reverse complement strand
ATTTAAGTCCCCGCGTCTGCGCCACTGAGGAAAATTGCGTTAGGCAAGGTCAGGGGGGGTTAATTTTAATTTCTATTTTAATTTCTATTTTTCTTTAATGTAATTTTTTATTATTTATTATTAGTTGTTTGTTTTTTTGCCCCTCCTTTTGAAAAGGGCATTCCGTGAGTGGTGGTATCATGTAAAAGAAAAAAAAAAATATTATATAATATATATATATATATATTATATATATATATATATATATATATATATATATATATATATATTATATATATATATATATATATATATATATATATATATATATATATATATATATATATATATATAAACTAACGAGGATAGTAGTATTTCTGTATGTATATTGCTATAGTGTACCTTTTCTTCTTCCAATAAGTCCTGTTTCTTAAGAGACCTGGAAACTACTATGGGAAACAAAAATGTTTATACTCAGTTTACTATTTATATTCTTTTCCAATTTCTTCACAATTTGATTACAAAACCTATAATTTAAGCTACTCTAACCTATCTAAACATGATCAATTAAAATGCAAAACAGTATTATAATTAAAACAATGCACATTATACTGCAAATTCGCCTTTACAATGATTTCGTAAGAACACGAGCTCTTTTTCCTTCAGCGCACATCTTCCGGAAGAGGAGATGCCGTTCATCCGTCCCACCAGGATTTCAATAACAGTCACTTTCTTTAACAAGGCATCCAGTATCCTCGGTCGAGACGTCCAAACTAACCCGCTGATCCTCCCCATTGGTTGTTCGCCGTCAGAGTTCTCACTCCTGGACTATACTCATCAATACTCTCTCTCTCTCTCTCTCTCTCTCTCTCTCTCTCTCTCTCTCTCTCTCTCTCTCTCTCTCTCTCTCTCTCTCTCTCTCTCTCTCTCATCAAGAGAATATTTTCTAAACCTGCAGAAAATTTTTCAATAAATTTAGAACAATGGATAAAAAATGTGCAGTTTTGATTTTTTTTTTTTTTTTTGTGGGGGGGAATTTTAAATAACAATTTTTTTTAGACTTATTTATTTATCCATCCTTTACTCCCTTCCATTAAGTTATAGTTAAACGCAAACTGATCATATGAATTAAAAATTTGGTTTTACAGACGTTGTATTGTTCTGAATGTTCTATGTTTCTATTCTAATCCACAATCAGTAAAAGGGCCATTGCTTAACTAAGAAAGAGTGGCGAAATCTTTTTTTTTTTTCATTTCCATTCAGAATTCTTAAAATAAATAAATAAATAAATAAATAAAGGCAGCAACTTTACAAAAAAACAACTTTTCAAGTCATCTTATTTTTGTTGTCATTTAGAGATTGATAATTAAGATGAAATTTAGAAAATATACAAATAAAATATTTTTGCAGTTGTTTTGGATCGCGATCACTTTTTAGTAATTTATTAGTAAATAAACCAAAAAAAATTTCTTCAACAACAACTAGCTTCAAATTAAATGACAACCATCCTCACACCCACCCCATTATATATATATATATATATATCATATATATATATAGTATATATATTTATATATCTATATATACACACACATATATATAATATATATATATATATATATATATATATATATATATATGAAATCTCATTATAATGACTTCTCATAATCTATCTTGAAAAGGTGTATTGAATTTCGAAAGCCATTTGTGTTTGAATCGCTTTCCACTGATCCCATTGAGATAAAAAGGGCGCCAAATGAGCAAAACTTTAGTCCTTTGCTTTCCATCGACATTATTCCATAATATGCATTTTGGAATATAATTAAATTATTTATAACACAGGCGTATAAAGACGAACATATCTTTTTTAATATATATATATATATATATATATATATATATATATATATATAGCAAAGAGAAAGTTGTTACAGCATCATATATATATATATATATATATATATATATATATATATATATATATATATATATATATATATATATAAATATATATATGTTATATATATATATATATATATATATATATATATATATGCAGTGATATCATGAAGGTGTTAGGGACAGTCATGTAAGGCATCAGCATGTGTGTCATAGAGTGATGTGCATCTATGTACGAGGCGGACTTACATACCTCCTAAGCACATCTATGAAAGTCATTGGTAAACTTATTTGAAATAACCGTTGTAACTAAGAGAATCCTTTAGCATAGAAGAAACAGTTAAGGCACCCACACCCCCAAGTGGGAGGTGCCAGAGATTTGAATGAATTGGTTTGAATCCGCAAGAAGCAAAGACCAAGCTAAAACGGGACTGTTTTGCGTTCCTCCCAAGTGAGAGGTTGTTATTAGAATTGTGTCAGGGTTTATATATTGACATTGCTATAATTTACGAGATTGATTTACTTAAATTATACGTTTATATATTGCCCATTGACGGCACTGATCATTTCTAATTGTTGATTATCATACTGCATATTTGAATTGTTTTAATAAATGACAAAG
>JABUQX010114471.1:12500-21629 GCA_015478945.1 Trachelipus rathkii | reverse complement strand
ATTATTATTATTATTATTAGCAAATAATTAAAGTTAGTTATCACTTCATTATTTTATTATTATTATTATATATTATTAACTATATATTCATGTATTTATTATTACATATTCATATGATATTAATTATTAATTTATTATTATCTCATATAATTATTATTATTTACTTATCTAATTGATTATTAATTATTATTATTCAATTATTATCTAATTTAATTGATAGTAGATTAATTAATGTGGATTTATTATTATTATTATTATTAATATGATTATTATTATTATTATTTATTATGTATAAAATTTGTTTCCTATTTCTTAGTATTATTTATAAATGAACATTAAAGAGCTATTTATTCCTTATATCTCATATACTATTCATAATGTATAACGTATATATAATAATAATACGTAGTATCCTTTTCAATCTTCGACGACAATCGGATCATATATATATATACTATAATATTTATCATATATATATAACTATATCTTGATACTATTACTATATATCATTTTAATTATATATACTAATAAAATATATATTATATTAGTATAATGCTGGTTATATATATATAAACTCTATAATATAATTATAATATATAATCATATTATAATAGTCAATATATATATATATATATATCTATATATATGATAATATAGATACCTATATATATATATAGATACTTAACTCACTCAATACTATATCGGTAGATGGTAAGGAGCTCTATCCTCTATTTCTTGCTCTCCCTCCCAATTGCACAGCCGTAGTTCATTGAGGTCTGAAAACCATAGTACTCCTTATATTATAATTTCTTCGTGCAGCACCCTTTTATTATACAAAACACGCCGTACATGCTTCCAGCTCACAGCTTTCCTTGCCGAACAGCTAGGCACTCTCGTTCTAAGAGCGCCATTCTTCCATCAATAAAATAAGCTTTGTATTTTGCATGCTAGGCTACTCCCCGATCCAGCTACATGAACCCCGAACCGAATCGATCGAACAGTCAGTTATAATGACTCCCTCTTTACTAACCCTTTTTAATTTCTTGACTAGAGGGGATGAGTCCTTTAACACAGCCTGATATGTGATTGTGGTTCTTGGTGATTTAAAATTGATTATAATGATCCTTTATATATATATATATTAAGATATATATTACTATTATCTATCATATATATATATATGGTAAAATCACAATACACACATCAAATCAATACTCTATATACATCACTACTACAAGTATCTATTAAATCAGCACAGGCTACTACGTATAGTATATTATCTTAATATACTATATCACATATATATATATATATATTACTTGTATATATCTAATATATATATTAGATATATATCATATTAGTATAATAGCTACTATATCCAAAACGAGTTGCTAACCACTTACAACTTCCCCTATTACTTCTTTAACGATTAAATTATTAATTTTTCCCTCCCAGTATGCTTATACCGCTCGAGTACGCAATTTCTTCAACTGCTAACTAACAGAAAACATTCAACCTTAACGTTATTCAACAAAGGCCCAGCTAATTGATATATGGACAACCGCCAAAAAATGATCATTACCATGCTCCCCACAGAAAATAAAAAGGTTTCATGTTATAATGGATAACCACTAATAATTACTATACTAAAGACGAAGAATACAACACGATTACTTATTTATATCATAAAAGACTTTTCTAATATAGCATATATCAGGTGGACAATTATCAATAATACAGAACCGCACATAGTCATTATCCAAATTATAATATGACATTATAAAAGTGATTTTCCAAATTGAATGCGTCGGCTATCTCTTTTCGTATATACGCGCCGTTTCTAGCGATTCATTCCCTGATTTGTCCATTTCTGAAAATGTTCTTTTGACAATTACACAGGCTGACATACCTCTCTGAGCACAATAAAATTACCAGTTATATAGGATCATTAGATCTTTAACAAGTGCATTATTGTAGAACTGCACATACTTACACCTTGGAGCAGCCAATTTCTAGAATACATTACAAACTTACTATTTCTATACACTACAAGTCACTGAAATACTTAAAACTCACCTTAATAGCAACTTTATGTGGTTGCGGTGCCAGGTGCATCCTACGAGCATTGTTCCTTGCTGTTCCGACGATAGATAACTTGAATTTCCTTATCTGTAAGCAGGCGAACTAATTATCAGCACGAATACGGAGAACCATCTGTTACGGCGGAATACGATAAGATTCTGGTTAAGAACCAACATCCTGGCTCGAGAAGGCAGAAAACGAGTCATCATACCGATTTAAGGGAACACTCCTGTGCGCCACAATCGAAAAGGAAGTATTCACGGGCTATCCAATGACGACCAAAAAAATAACAGATCACGACACACGAAATTCTTTCTGAAACAAGAGATTTAAGTTCGAATCTTGTGTAACGAACCATCCAGGTCAGTTGAAAGAACCCTTGTTAAGAGACCAGAATTCCGGACAGTGCGCATCCGGACTCCGAAGATCGAAAAGTCCAATCGGGAAACGGGAGGTATACTATAAGTTCCCGACAAGATTATGATATGCTATGCTGACTGTGAATGGATTCTTCTGTGTAGGCTATTCTGACAAGAAGCTCTAACACTATGAATTATAAAAGAAGAATCAATTCTCGGGACCCTTTTGAAAGATCATGAACAGGCAAAAAAGATTCGTACTAATGACAGGTCTTTGGTGTGGGGGTACCCTACACCATTGTAGTGCAAGCATAGTCGCTATATGTGAAATAAGATTTCTCTCCATTTCCCCTACAGATTGATAAAACGACCATCTATATAAGTAATTACTATTACTATATAATATATAATAATATATACTATAACTATATAAATATTATGTATAATATATATATTCATACGAATACTATAGGGTAATACTGATCACTAATGTTCTCATATACGGTCATCACTATAATTCATATTTATATATACCTTACACATATATATATATACTATATAGCTATTTATAATATTCTACGTGCAGCGGACAAGACTTAAGCAGAGGCATACACCGTTTTTACGTCACTTCAGGAATGAATATTCTACTTTCGGAGCATAAAGTAGTCTCACTAAGACTGGAATGTGGTAGGGTGCCTGCACACGGAGGGTAGCAACAGAGTCACCATAGCGAGAATTGTCCTGCAGACAAAATGTGAAATTTTAACAATGATCAGGTAAAATAATAAACTGTATTACACGTGTATATTTTGTTCTGATCATGGTTCTTAATCTTTTCATGATTCATGAAAATGTCATTTTAACTCTTAAAAATAACCAACAAAAAAATTCGCAGGTAGTTAATTCAAGAAATGAACACTCTGTCTTATTGATGCGAGATTAGTAGTATTTCTAAAGAAACATAGCGAAATATAAAAATGTCACACCAAGGACTAAGGGATGATGGTTGCCGCAATAGCAGACATTTCGTCTCGGGAAAGTGAAAGCGATTATTAAGTACCAAGAGGGCTATACTAGGATCGAAATAGTCACCAGCGCAGCCTAGAATGAATAATCAAATAACATTAGAACATTGACCTAAAATGATTTTCTAGATCCAAAGTGGGTAAAGGCTTAATCAAAGAAGATTAGCACGGCGGCACAGCACTCCCAAATTGAATTATGGGTTGATGGGGTTAAAAGGATGAGGAAAATAGATTAACGCATGATAGGATCATTGGAGAAGAATAGTTCATTGGGAAAGTTCGCTTCAATGGTCTCTGAATCTAATTGAGCAAACCTGCGTAGCCCCCATTTAGTAAACGCCCCCGATTTGCCCACTGAACCAACCACCCCCCTCCAGATAGTTATGTGGGAGCCGGTGAATAAGAGCATAATTAATATATCATTTTATACTATATATATATAGCTTATATCATTCTCATATATTATATACTATAATATACTATATTTCATGATATAGTATACTAATATATATTTATATTATATATTCTTAACTATATTATAAGTGTCACACTATATCTACTATCGATATATATATACGTATAATCATATATATCATATATATTAATATATATATATTACATATTATATATATATATAACTATAATATATAACTATATATGATACATACTATATATTATCATTACTCATAAAATATATATAATAAATATATATATTATCATCATACTATATATACTAAATATATATATATATATATATGCATTAATTATATAATTATTTATATATATTATGATATATATATAGGTAAGTATACTTATTAATATATATATATATATTATACTATATGAGATATCGCCATAAATATATTATATATATATACTATTATCACATATATCGTGTGCTGTATATCTATTACCTATATCTATCATAATTCTATATTCATATATATTAGTGAATATATATACTATATATATATAATATATACTATATATCAATATAGTATACTATATATCATATTACATATATAATATAACTAATAATTAATCATATAATATTATTATATATATATTATATATACTACTCATATCTAAATATAGTATAATATATCTATATAACTATATATATTATCATATATTATATATACATACTAATATACTAATATAATTTATAGTATTATATTTAAATTATATATCAATGATAAAATTTATCTCCTATATATTCATCCATACTATCATAACATAATATTATCTGGTATATCACTACGTACTATACGTATCTACTTATTACAGTACATATACATTAATCATATACATCAGTATATATACGTACTATTAATCATTAATACTATATACTATCTTAGATATATATATATCCAATATATATATAGTTATAGTAGCTGTAAATTATATTATTAGTAATATAGATATATATATATACTATAATTATATTATAATATATAATAAACCTATATTATATATATAGATATAGTATATATATCAAATTAATATATATACTATATTTATATAATGTATCTATCATAAATTATATATAGCTAATTAAATATATAATAGTATATACTTTACTTATATATTATATACATATATATTACTATATAATATAAGAGAATATATTATAATATCCTATATATATATATAAATATATATATACCTATAACACTATTATAAATACTATAATATATATCATATGATATCGTGACTTCTATCAATTACCTTCATAATAATACTTATATACTACTACACACAACCTATATACTATATACGTATAATCTAATATACTATATACTCTCATACTTATTATATAACACTAACTCATTTTGTTATAAATCTATAATTACTCTAATATATACTATTTATAGTATCATATCTATATAGGAAATATGCGCATATCCAGAATAATAACTGATATATATTTTAATATATTATATCTATATAACATACTATGACGTATTATATATATAGTATAATAATACTATATATCTATATTAATATTCCTATATAATATATATATAAATATATTAAGTATTATGTAATTATATATAATATATACATATATTATACATATATATCATACTATTACTTACTATATATATATTGGATATATATATACCGGCTATATATAATATTAATATATACTTTAGTATATATCTTATATATTTTATGGTATTTTATATCATATAATCTTTTATATACATTATGTAATATTTAATATATCTATAATATACTACTATTACTCATATATAATTAGTACTATAATATATATACCTATCTACTCCCATATAGGTCTTTTCGGTTAAACATGCCCCCACAAAGCCGAGTCATGATCTTCGATTATATCTCACTAAGCATGTTAAATCGATTTATTATAACATTATAAAGAATAAATCGAAATTTTAATTTATATTTACCGCTCCTTAAACTTTTAGCACGGAAAGCTTTATCTTGACTAATTTCCTGTAACTAACTACTTTAATATAACTCTTTAATAATAACTTAATTAAATAAACTTATATTTAAATAAATAATCTTTAAAATAATTCTTTGCAGTTACCGCGGACTAGAATGAAGGAATTTCTATTGCAATTAAAATTCATTCGCTCTTTTCTTTGAGTGTGCAACTATCTTCTTACGAACTGTTAATTAAAAGATCTTCTTTTCTTAGATAAAAACTTAGTAAGAAGTAAAAGTCACTTAACTAACACTAACGAAATTAAATTAAAAACAAACATTTGATTTTCTAGATTTTAAACTTCACCAAAAAATATAATTACTATTAATATTCCGACAGAAAAATGCTTATTGCAAGGTTGGATTTCTTATATGAAACCCAATCGATATTTATAAAATAATCGAGCTTATTATTCGTCCAAAGCCCCGAACTCCATGTGGGGGGTTTAACACAACGAAACAGAACACCTATGACATAGATTATACTAATATATATATATATCATATATATATACTATATATAAATATTATATATATGATATATATATTATATATATATATATATTAGTTATACATATATACTATATATACTTGCTATATACTTTACGATAACATTAATTATAATAATATATATCTATGAGCAACAACTAGCATTCTACATTTAAACAAGTATTAATGAACAAGATAATGTTGTATCTGCAGATTCAGAGCATGTAAAAAAACATCGATTTATTTTTAGACGCATCATCGATTTTTTCGCAACACACACTACCTACTGCAACTTCCAGAATGCACAAAAAAAAAAATAATAAGAAATTATATACCTTTTTTTTTTAATTTTATTCAAGGGCTCTTAGACGACAAATTAACGATTTAGGTTAATTATAAAAGCTTTTGTTACGTATACACCCAGTTAATTATGTGACCTACATTAACCAAATCTATATGCAATATACCTTAACTTGTTTTTCCGGGTCCTAAAACTGAAGCATTAATATTATCGCAACGTAATTTACTAGTTATCAAAAACATTTGGTAGGAAAAATGAATATATAGAGCTGTTATATTTATATATATATGTTATAATATATATATCTATAGGTAGCTCATATACAATAAGCTCCCTACTACCCCCTGTAATAGTATAGTAAGAAGGTGATTACTACTATGTCTATTGGCAAGTAATAACATAATGAAAATATTACACGTGGGATTATACTTAAATAATGTATATATTATAATATAATAGTTATATATATATATCTATCTATATATGTATATATATAAATTAGAAATTATAATATAAATATAATATTATAGTATCATATGGCTATATATTAGTTATATATTATATTATATATATTAATATATATATATTATAATACTATTATATACTATAGTATACTATATAATATATATATAGTACGTATATAAGATAATTATAAACACTCGACCTAATATAAGCTCTCACCATACGCATCAAGTATAACGACAGATGATAACAATTAACCAGATAACAACCTCGATATGTGATAACCACGAGAATACACGCTCACACGAAGTTACAGACAACACGGACTCACGGAAACAGCACAGAGCACCAGAACTCAATCGGTCTCTATGTATAAGTCACGACTTTTTAATCACGTCAACGTTACCATGAAACAGTTACCATAAAAAAGTGTTTTGCTCAATTTAAAAAAAGAATGACATATAATATTTTACAATTTTTAATAATAATTTATACTCTCTCTCTTTCTTTTTTTTTTAGTGATTTAACATGTATCAATTTATTATGTAAGATTATATTTGTTATAATGCTATTGAATAAGGACGATGTTTTCCTTATTCTTTACACGCCATAGTCTTGAAACTACAATCTCACATCTATCCTATCTACTATCTACTCTATCATCTATCTATCATCTATCTAGTCCAAAGGCACTGCGGAACTGCAGCCTTCCCAAAAAAAATTTCAGAACTAAGCAGCCACAAAATCGACATAAGCAATTATTCCTTCTCTCCTCTCTCTTTCCTTTCTCTCTCTCCTCTCTCCTCTCCTCATCTCTTCTCTCCTACTCCCTCTGTTTATAATATATATACTATATATATATTACTATACTATTACTACTAATATTATATATATATAATATACTATATATACTATATAGTTGTCTAGATACCTCTTGATACTAATAATCTATATATATATATACTACTATATATATATTATAAATAATATATATATTATACTATTATACTCTATATAACTCATATATATATTACATAATATATATAATATAATTATATATACTATATATATATATTATTATCATAGATATCATATATATATATAATATATATTCTGATTATAATATACTATATATAATATTATAGGTATATATATATAATATATTATATATATATATATATATATTTATATATATATATATATTATATTTATATAATTATGTTTTACTTCCCATATAGTTACATATATGTTTAAATATGTGTTATTTGGTGCTATATATAATATATCCTACGATATTACTACTAATTTATATATATTATATATATAGATATATCATTATTATATTATATATAGTATAATATATTATACTATAATATATATATTATATATATATATACATAATATATTAAATACTTTTCATATATTTATAATTATTACATATTAAGTTAGAGATAGTAAGGTCTTCATATAGATATAATATATAGGTATCATTACTATTATATCATATATAATATTTATTTTTTGACTCGGACAATTCATAGAAAATTATAGGAACTTGAAAAATCTTTTGTGTCCGAAAATCTCTCTATAGGTAAATTTTTATTGTGTAATCCGAGCGAGAGATGTTGTCGTGAGTGTAGCTTAATAAAGTTACATTGGAACTTTTAGACATTTTAAAGACTACTTACATTATTTCTTTTTGAGCTTCCTCACCAACTTTATCTCTTTTAAGTTTCGATCATTTTTTTCATTTTTACCTGATCTTTGTTCCAAAAAGATGAAGCACATTTTGGTGGATTCCATTTTTTTTTTTTTTACTTTTAAAGTTTAATGTCAGTTTAAAAATTAAATAAAATTTTATAATATCTTATAAATACACAAAAATATACTAAAATATATAATCTGATCATGTAATTTCTAGTAATATATATACTAATATATAATATAT
>JABUQX010114471.1:0-7500 GCA_015478945.1 Trachelipus rathkii | reverse complement strand
TCATCTTTGGAGCTGTTATGCGACTTCCCATGCTTTGCAACCTTTAAGATGGAGATGGACAGAGATTCATAGGAAAGTGACCCTGAATTCGTCTATTGGCGTACTGTATCGAAAAGAATAAAAAGTTAATTGATTGCGAATTAGGCGAATTAGATAACTCTTGAGCAAAGAAAACGAAGAATTACTCACCATTATTTAAAGAATGATGCTTGTTGATCGAAGCATGAAGCATCCTTGGTGTTGAAAGATTTTTTGTCTCTCATCGGGGATGTTTAGAGGCGAGTAACCTCCCTTCCTCCGCTCTTGAGTAAAGTAGTAGGTAAGTTTGTTGTTTCGGAAAGTCCGATTGACATTTGAAGCTGTCCCAATCCATATCTTAGAAATGGAAGCTATCTACCTATGGCGATATTTACCTTAAACCATAAATAGACAGTATTAGACAGTGAATAATTAATTAGGAAGCCATAGGATTTGTACTAAGTTTAACCATATATAAACAGTCGTATAAAGGCTTAATACAAATTTTAACCTAGGTAATTTGATTCGAATAGACAGGGAACAAATAGGTTCCTAAATGTCTGAAATGAAAGCATTCGTCCTAAGCTATTAATTTTATGGGCAGAATAAAGATTCTAAAAAATGACTCGAACGTATTCGATTTGAACTATTGCTATTCTTGGGTAGAACTGACATGTTCTTAAAATGACCCGAATACTTTCTAGAATTTGTCAATTAAGACGCATTCTAATAATTGAGATAGATAAAGAAAATGTTTTTATAAGACATTTCTTAATTTGATTTGTATGCACTCGATATAGGTAAGTGAAGCCTGAAATTTCAGGTAAGAAAGCACGACTAATAAAAATTAGACGAAATGAAGCCCAATCGAATGCATTTGGAATTTGTCACTTAAGACGCATTCCTAATTGAAATTTGATATTTAAATAGACTTGTAAAGTTATACCTTGATATTAAGGAAGCTCACAAAATACTTACAAGATCTGGAGAATTTATGAAACAAACCTAGGCATCCACGATGATAGCTGATAGATCCTTAAAGTTGCAGTTACTTGAGAACTGCTGCAATAACTACTTATGTTTCGTTAATGCTAATGAAGGAGGACTTCTCAACATCAAAGTATTTGCTGTGGCATTAGAAATCCAAATCTAGAAGGAATTTATGAGAAGTGATTAGGTATTATAAACTTAACAAATTAAGCCGTTTTGAATAGGATTAGGTTATTCTTAAACCGAGATGACAAGATTTTCAGCGCTCTATCCTATCCTTGGATATGCGGACTTGATAATTTAGTTGAAATGAGCACTACATCGTTAGACAAGATTTAAGTGCTAAGCGATAGAAACTTCGACTAAGTCGAAAGAGCCTTTTATAAAAACTCGATCGTTCGAGCTTAAAAGGTAGTAACTGGTCGTACAAGTTTCAAGTAGTAACTGAATAGCTTTTAGAAGCTTTCTTAAATGATGCCTTTGAAAAATGGAGTTAAAACCCTCTCCCCCATTTTTGACATATATTTGAAACGATGTATTTGAATTACAGTTTTTAAACACTCGGGGGAGGGGATGACTCCCTCCATTTTGGACGGGAGTCATTCAAATAACATTAAACGGGAAAAGGTTTCACTTAATAAATGAATGATCGAGAAACTAAGTCTGATGTGTACAAATAAAAATAATTTAAATCATAAATATACTCATCAGCTCCTTCTTCGATTGACACCTTCCCGTAGGTGATCCGATCCATACGTCACAAAATAGATGAAACTTCTTTTGAATGACTGAAATCCGAAGAAAAAGTTGAAAATAAGACGCAGTATGTAGACAGCAAATCCAACATTCAATGAAACAGATGACAAAACAAATCCTTGGAAAAATTCGAAAATGTTAAACTTGAAACGAAAATAAACAATGAAAAAATTGAAATAAAATTTCTAATGTGAAAAGAGCATTCAAATCATTCAAAATGTTAAAAGACCGAAAACAAAGCTTTCAATTTGTTAAAATTGAAAGAACTGAAATCTTCAAAAATATTAAGATCGAAAGCAGCAAAAAAAAATCTTTCAATTTGTTAAAATTTAACTTTTAACGCAATATGAATTTAAATTAGGATACTGCCAAAGTTGCTATAAAAAATAAGTTTTAATTACAATCACTGCACAAAAAGGGTAATTCCGTACAATCATTAATAATTATATAAATAATAAAAATATGCATAGGAAGTAATAATAAAAGTTAGCCATCATCTTTGGAGCTGTTATGCGACTTCCCATGCTTTGCAACCTTTAAGATGGTGATGGACAGAGATTCATAGGAAAGTGACCCTGAATTCGTCTATTGGCGTACTGTATCGAAAAGAATAAAAAAGTTAATTGATTGCGAATTAGGCGAATTAGATAACTCTTGAGCAAAGAAAACGAAGAATTACTCACCATTATTTAAAGAATGATGCTTGTTGATCGAAGCATGAAGCATCCTTGGTGTTGAAAGATTTTTTGTCTCTCATCGGGGATGTTTAGAGGCGAGTAACCTCCCTTCCTCCGCTCTTGAGTAAAGTAGTAGGCAAGTTTGTTGTTTCGGAAAGTCCGATTGACATTTGAAGCTGTCCCAATCCATATCTTAGAAATGGAAGCTATCTACCTATGGCGATATTTACCTTAAACCATAAATAGACAGTATTAGACAGTGAATAATTAATTAGGAAGCCATAGGATTTGTACTAAGTTTAACCATATATAAACAGTCGTATAAAGGCTTAATACAAATTTTAACCTAGGTAATTTGATTCGAATAGACAGGAAACAAGTTCCTAAATGTCTGAAATGAAAGCATTCGTCCTAAGCTATTAATTTTATGGGCAGAATAAAGATTCTAAAAAATGACTCGAACGTATTCGATTTGAACTATTGCTATTCTTGGGTAGAACTGTGATGTTCTTAAAATGACCCGAATACTTTCTAGAATTTGTCAATTAAGACGCATTCTAATAATTGAGATAGATAAAGAAAATGTTTTTATAAGACATTTCTTAATTTGATTTGTATGCACTCGATATAGGTAAGTGAAGCCTGAAATTTCAGGTAAGAAAGCACGACTAATAAAAATTAGACGAAATGAAGCCCAATCGAATGCATTTGGAATTTGTCACTTAAGACGCATTCCTAATTGAAATTTGATATTGAAATAGACTTGTAAAGTTATACCTTGATATTAAGGAAGCTCACAAAATACTTACAAGATCTGGAGAATTTATGAAACAAACCTAGGCATCCACGATGATAGCTGATAGATCCTTAAGGTTGCAGTTACTTGAGAACTGCTGCAATAACTACTTATGTTTCGTTAATGCTAATGAAGGAGGACTTCTCAACATCAAAGTATTTGCTGTGGCATTAGAAATCCAAATCTAGAAGGAATTTATGAGAAGTGATTAGGTATTATAAACTTAACAAATTAAGCCGTTTTGAATAGGATTAGGTTATTCTTAAACCGAGATGACAAGATTTTCAGCGCTCTATCCTATCCTTGGATATGCGGACTTGATAATTTAGTTGAAATGAGCACTACATCGTTAGACAAGATTTAAGTGCTAAGCGATAGAAACTTCGACTAAGTCGAAAGAGCCTTTTATAAAAACTCGATCGTTCGAGCTTAAAAGGTAGTAACTGGTCGTACAAGTTTCAAGTAGTAACTGAATAGTTTTTAGAAGCTTTCTTAAATGATGCCTTTGAAAAATGGAGTTAAAACCCTCTCCCCCATTTTTGACATATATTTGAAACGATGTATTTGAATTACAGTTTTTAAAATATATATATATATATATATATATATATATATATATATATATATATATATATATATATATATATATATATATATATATATATATATATATATATATATATATATATATATATATATATATATATATATATATATATATATATATACTATCTATATATATATATATATATATATATATATATATATATATATATATATATATATATATATATATATATATATAAAAAATATATATATTTATATATATTTTTTATAAATATATATATATATATATATATATATATATATATATATATATATATATATATATATATATATATATATATATATATATATATATATTTTTTTTTTTTTTTTTTTTAGAGATAAACACAATCACTCACGGGCAGAGCCCTAATAAAGGAGGAGGTGTACCCATTCTTTAAACGTCCGAGCAGGACGGAGCCAAGCTCCAGGAGAGAATAGCTCACATTCTTTCGCTCCGACCAGTTGCAAACCTGGGACCCTCGCTTTGTTGGGCGAGTGCTCTAACACTGAGCTATCGGGCGCTTTTTTATATAAATAAATATATTTAAAAAAAAATATATATATATATACATATATATATATATACATACACATATACATACACATATATATATACATATACATATATATACATACATATATACATATATACATACATATATACATATATACACATACATACATAAATACATATACGTAACCTAAATACATATAAACATACACAACATATATATATACAAATATAAATATCACTACTATTATTAATACTATCACTATCATTACTATCATTATCACCACTATCACTATCACTGCACTATGTTTTAATATTAATATTGTTATGCCTACACAATATTTCACAATATATTAATATTATTTACCACTATTTACTATATTAAAAATTTTCATTAACTAATATTACACTGTATTATTATTATCATTATCACCACAATCACTGATATTACTATTACTATGTTTATTATATATATATTTCACTAAATATTAATATTATTTACCAATATTCACCATATTAAAAATTATCATTAACATTATTATTATTTATCATTATCACCAAAATCACTGTTATTACTATTAGTATGTTAAACGATATATCACTCACCATTCGCGGAAAGATAATGTGATAGAAGGGGCTTCCGTTCTTTATTACCAGTGGAAGAGAATTTGGAAAATTTACTTCATATGACTCGACGATAGACTTGGGAAACGCAGCTCCACGTTCTGCAATTTAGTATTTTAAATTTCTTCTTTATAATTTTATATTTGTATTTAATTATCCAAAATAGCCAAAAGAAATGATTTCAAAAATTTTGTTGCTCCTCCAACCCAGATTACAAATGAAAGAAATTTAAGTTTAAAAATTTACATTTTTAAAATCCAAAATCGTAATTTTCTTTTTCCTTGAAACCTCCAGCCACCATGATTGAATCAAACGCCGTCCATCTCTCTCTCCTCTCTCAAAACATTCCAACAAAATCTTCAGCAGATTCAAAGATTGGACTTCATCTCTTCAATAAATCGCCTCTGACTATCCTTCTTCTAATCTCTCTCTCTTCTGCTCCCTCTGTATTTCGCCACCCCTCTCGTTTACACTGAGTCCACACTCGTAGAGAGATAAATATATATATATATATATATATATATATATATATATATATATATATATATATATATATATATATATATATATATATATATATTTATATATATATATATATATATATTTTTTTTATTATATTCAACATCTTTATATATTTTTATTATTATTATTGTTAGAGTATATATTACATATATTATATATATATTATATATATATATATTATATATATTATTATATATATAGTTATATACATTTTGTAATATATATATATATTACATATATTATTATTATATATATATATACATATATATATATTATATATAAATATATATATATATATATATATATATATATTATATATATATATATATATATATATATATATATATATATATACATATACATATATATATATAACTCTATACTTCATATTTCATACTATTATATTTATATTTATATTTATATTTATATTTATATTTATATTTATATTTATATTTATATTTATTTTATATTTATATTTATATTTATATTTATATTTATATTTATATTTATATTTATATTTTCTTAATCAATTATTCGTTTCGTCTAAGTTTTTAATTTGAATATGTTTTTATTAATATTCAATTTTTTTTCTGTTTTAAGTGATTATATGTTGCGATTGAATTTTTAGCTTAAAACCTTTCTATATATATATATATATATATATATATATATATATATATATATATATATATATATATATATATTATTATTATTATTGTTATATATATATATATATATATATATATATATATATATATATATATATATATATTATATATATATATATACATTTATATATATAAATATATATAATATATATATATATATATTACTTATATATATATATATATATATATATATATATATATTTACAATATTATAAAATAATATATTATATTTATATAGTCTATATCTATATATAATAAAAATATAAATATAAATTTTATATATTATATATATATATATATATATATATATATATATATATATATATATATATATATATATATATATATATATATATATATATATATATATATATGTCGCATGTCACCAGTCATCATAATTTTTATGTAAATCCATGTATAAAAAGTTTAAATAATTGGTGACTGATTGTATAAAATGTTTTGTTTTATAATAAAATTTTTCAAAAATAATGATTTATTTTTATACCTTTTGAAATTTTAATTAATTATTTTTAATATAAATACTATGCTTAATTGCTTAATTACAGCATCATTCAAAATATATCTAGTGAATTAAGTTAAATTAAAATTTAAATATATTTAATTAAAGTACAATGGAACATCATTGTAAAAGTTGAAATAAAAATTAATTAATAATGTTTTTTGGTGAAGATTAGTACACCTAGTGTTGCGGAGCCCCAACTGCGAATTTGCAAAGTTTTGGGTGGAGCAGGAGCTGGAGTCGAATTTTTTTTATTATAAAATAAAGGGGTTGCGAACAAGGGACCGTAAACTTTACAGTTTGGGAACAGGAGCCGGAGCCGGAGCCGGAGCCGGAGCCGGAGCCGGAGCCGGAGCCGGAGCCGGAGCCGGAGCCGGAGCCGAGCCGGAGCAGTGGCCGGAGCCGGGGCCGGTGTTGAAGTCGGAGCCGGAGCCGGAGCTAGTAACGGGTATTTTAAAATGATGGAGTCAGATTGTAAATAAACAAAACAATTTACCGGTTCCGTAGCCCTGGATATACCTACACCTGAAGTGATAGGAATGGGTAGCTAGACAAATTGGAAGATAAAATGAAAGGGTGTGAGAAGAAATATAAAAGATATCAAGTGGTAAAAGAGGAAAAAAAGAAGTTGATAATCTCCAAATTGAAGAAGTTTCAGAATTTTGAATCAGGGACCAGAGAGGAAATGAAGGTGGAATGGATGGAGTTGAAATTGAGGAACTTGAATAAATATTCGGTCCGTAATATGAAAGCGTTTCAATGATAATGCGAACGGTTAAACACCCAGGTCTGACCGAACGAAGACACCG
>JABUQX010114470.1:50000-55254 GCA_015478945.1 Trachelipus rathkii | reverse complement strand
GTGAGCTGTATCTCGGAACAAACTTAACGAGCATATATGCATGCCTAGAGTAATATGCTCCTATTGTCCATCAATTACCTAGTATATGAAGCGGAGCTGTTTTTCATTCGGTGCACACCCTGTAATATATAATATATATAATTAGATATATATATATAATATATATAATATATATATCGATATATAGATTATATACATATATATTATAATATATATATATATCATATTCATTATATATATATATATTATTTATAATATATATTATATATATAATATAATATATATATATGTAATATATTATATATATATAATATAATATATATATATATATTATATATTATAATATATATATATATATATATAATATATATATTTATATATATTATATGATATATATATATATATATATATAGATATATTATATATATATATATATATATATATATAGAGATTATATATAGTATATATAATATATATATCGACATTGTGTCCTATCCTACAAACATTCGAGTCGAGCTGTATCTCAAGGATACATCAGTCCTCACGTTCCTGCCAGGAACTGCCGATCCTCTGGATCGTTACCTCGCATATCTGGCCCAGAGCCTTCGTCTACTATTCTCCACTTTTTGAGCTTAGGGGAGTAAATCCGTGTTAACGCCCCCAACTACTTTTATTTGCATGTGAGTATAAATCAAATCCCGGTCCCAGGGAATATATAAGCCACAAACGTAATAGACAATGTGGTCGAGGGCAAATCTCAGTATTATTCAACTTATGTCAACTCTGGTTTCATTTAAAATTTACCAACCTTCAGACTCATGATTATTCACCAACATGGTCCTGCCACTTATGCCGAAACTTACTCACAGAAATCCACATTCCCCACTCCCACAACTTAACCAACATTCTTCAATTTCAATTAAAAGAACTACACCAAACCCTAATTAAATACCATGTACACATAACACTTATAAACGAATCCAATCTCATTCAAAATTTATACTTCTCTGAATTTCCCAGCTACAAAAATCTAAGACAAGACAAGAATCCACTCAAACATGGCCTAGTTATCCTCAAACACACAAAAAAAAAATCCAATTTTGAAACACCGCAAATTACACACAGCTCCTCACAAACAACCATCAGATATTCACTTCCAAATCAACAGAAGTATAAGTCAATTAAAAAACATACAACCTAATTGATTTTTATATCCCTTCATCTACATACATCTCAACACTGCCCACGGGATTATATTCCAGACCTATCCCCCCCTTAACACAATATAATAACTTAATATTGGTGGGGACTGTCAACGCATGTCACCCGCATGCCTAACGACTATAAACACAACAAGAGCTACACAGTATATACAACTTACATTCACTCGTATCCTCAACGATAGAACCCTGCCTACTCGAGAACCCCTTACAACATCGACAGAGCTCCACATCCCTCGATATCCCCTTCTTCTACCCAATGTTCAAATCACACAAACATGCAAACCTTCATGCTCTCTCCTCTTATCAAATTTCAATTCAACACTAAAACACCTACACCACACGTACATCTTTTAAAGAAAACATATAGAGCTATAAGAAAAGCAAATGGTGACTATATACTGACCTCCGAACTAGATCTAAGTCTTCAAAAACAAGAGACTTTTCTCTTCAAATAAAGCAACGCAAACCACTTAAATAAAATAACTCAAAACGCATTCAAAAACACAGCCTCATGACTACTACAAAACAATTTACGCCAATACTCATGAAATAGACACCATAACTATACCAAAAGGTCCCTCAGACAAACGAATCAAACCAATAATCTAAATCATAGACCTCAGCGATAAGAATAAATAGTTTCTAATCAACTAAAGCTGAAAAGAATATTTAGGCATATATATGATGAAAAGGAATGGATGATTCGAGGCATAGCAACGAGAAGTTGTGAAATGGGAGAAAGTGCTGATGCCATTAAATCCATCTCGCGATGCAAAAGACTAAGTCTGGGTGCGCTAAGGTTCTGCATGAGATTATGTTTTTCCGGTGTTATTATATAGTAGTGAAACTTCCGGATAGAGTTATGTGACTCATTCATTTAATGGGGCCAGGCCTTTGAGTACTCAGCAATTATGGATGAGAAAACCGGGTGCTTTAGGAACAATTACGTTTGAAGCGTTCTTTTTTCGGCGGACGTGGATGGCCTAGTGGTATAGAGCATCCGGTTACTGTTACCTCAGCAACGCGGGAGGTCCAGTGTTCGAATCCGCTGATGAAGAGTAAATCTTCTGTGACTCATTCCTTAGATGCAGCCTATTCAGATGGATAACTCAGGAAGTGTTAGGTGCTGAGAAAAATGTTAATAATTGAAGAATAAAGTGTTGGAGAGTTGAGGTGTGAAGAAATGCTTGAATAAGAGAATAAATGAGTGTATTAAGATGGTTTGACCATATGGAAAGAATAGATTATAGTAGGTTGGTTAAAGGGATGTACAGTGGTGAATGTGATATGAATCAATTGACTGGGAGACCGAATAAAATTAAATCTGTAAATGAGTGTTTGAAAGAAAGAATGTGAGTTTGTAAGAGGCGAGAAGAAGGGTTCAAAATAGGAGTTGAAGGCTGGTGTTTTGTGGAGGGTCCATGTGCAGGGCTTTGACCCTAGGGCATGAATCCCTTACATTGATGATCAGAGATACCACAGTGGGGTTCTGTCACAGTGTTGTGAAACCCTAGGTTGGGGTTTTCGCTGCGATGGGCTCTCACTTAAGGGAATGAGGGAGGGTATGAGAGGGCTTTCATTTCGCCCCTTACGTCATGTTCTTCTATGTAACTATTTTGTTTCTGGTGTATGTTGCTGACATCAACCAAATCGGGAGTCAAAAGAGAGAAAAAAGAAAGTAATATATATATATATATCTATATAATATATTATAATATATAATATAATATATATATATATTATATATATATATATATATATATGTAATATATATATATATATATATATATATAGTATATATAGATATATACATACATATATATATAATATATATAACTATATATATATATATACTATATACTATATATATATAATATAAAATATATTATATTTATATAATATATATATAATATAAATATATTATGGGCAAATAGTTGTCTTGAGAAGCACCTTCAATAGAGGGACGTTTGATGTTGAAGAGTTGAAGCGTTGTCATGATGTGGCGCGTTTCTTCAAAGAGGCTGCTTAGAGTCATCAGTGGGCTAGCAGCCTCCTGCCAGATGCCACAGAACTCTCCCCAGTGACAATGCCGCGAGCACACTCCGGCTTCCGGACTGAATAAGGAGACGTCGGTTAGTAGAGCGAGGATCCTGTCAGGGAGAGCCAGGGAGCACACATTAAGGTCACTAGAGGCTTCGCATCTGTACTCTTTACGTGCAGTGAGGGGCTGGTCCGCACCTGCAGTCGAGAAGCACGGTACAGTCGCACAGGATGACAGAACAAAGTAGCGCCCAGTAGAAGAAATTTGATTTGATGGTTGCTTGCTGATGTTCATTGTGCCCACTCATGGACACATGTCACTCTGCCCAGGTCACCAAGCTGAAGGAGGTACAGTAGTATGTCTTGAGAACCACTTTCAATAGAGGATGTTTGAGTGTTGAAGAGTTGCAAGCGATCTGTCATGATAAATGGCTTTCTACCGGGAGCTGCTTAGGAGTCATCAAGTGGGGCTAGGCATCCTCCTGGCCCCAGAAACCACAATACTATATATATATATAGTTATATATATAATATATATATATATATATATAATATATATATGATATATATATATATATATATATAAATATATATATATAGTATTATTATAGTATATATATATATTATAGGCCAGCATCCGAGAGTTTCAGCATGTAACTAGAAAACTATACATCTACAGGAAAAATAATAACATTTGATTTCAGCAAGCAATTATTAGAGAAACTAAAAAAAAAATTATTTATTCTAAATTTATAATAAACTCCTTAAATATTAGGTAAAATCTTAGACTATATTTCTTTTATTCTATGACTGTAAAATGCATTTTTTTTTCTAGAGAAGTTGCCAAATAACACTTTTTTTTACGCTTTGGAGAAAATATTATTATTTTCTTTTATATTTTTTGGGGCTCGAGCCGACGAGGACAGAGGGACGAAGTCCCCCCGTCGTACCCCGTAGCGAGAAACCCGACTCTATCATCGTTCTTGTTTACCCGTGTGTATTCTCTAGTTTTAAAAAAAATTCAACATTGGCACCATTGCGTGCTTTCCATTCGGGAGTAAAGACATCTTCAATTCTCAAAAAAACATGTAATTTTTTCAACATTTTTAACATTTTAATTTTTTTAAAATGCGTTATTTGTTTTTAATTATTTTTTTAATTTCTTCGGTAAAATGTCTCCTGATTAATAAAATGATATTTATTTTCGTGTAGCTGTTATAGTTTTAAAATTACATGCCTGAACTTTCGGGATGCTGACCAATATATATATAAATATATATATATATATATATATATATATATATATATATATAATATATATATAATATATATATAGTATATATATATATATATATATATATATATATATATACCATATATATATATATATATATATATATATATATATATAATATAATATATATATATATTATATATAATTATTATATATAGTTAAATATATGCGTGTGCGTGTGTGCTGCTAGGTACTTTATAGCTGTGTGCTGTGTGTGCGTGGTTGTGTGTGTGTGTGTGTGTGTGTGTGTGTGTGATGTGTATGTGTGTGTGTGTGTGTGTGGTGTGTGGTTGTGTGTGTGTTTTGGTGTTTGGTTCAAAAGCTTAGAAAGAACTTTTTTACTGGTTGTAAATAATACGTAATATATTCGGGTAACTTCATTATGAGCTTCATTGGCTGCTTGTTAATGATAACACTCATTAATTCATTCTTTGAGAAAACGAAAACGCAGAGGTAGGTTTATAAATTTTAACTTTTTCGAAAGGAACTTAACTACGAAAGAAACATTTATCCAAGGTCGCTTTAGGTTAATATTAAGAGCTGACTCCACTGGCGGTTTTTTTTTTTATATGGGCCATTGAGTGTCGCAAAAACTCTTGATGCGCCCCATGATCACCGAAAGTGTCTCCACAGACTGTCGACTATCACTCGCTTATGAAGCATGAAGAAACAAGAATATGTTTTATTTATACTTCGC
>JABUQX010114470.1:30000-45000 GCA_015478945.1 Trachelipus rathkii | reverse complement strand
TAACAATTACTAAATTTATTAAAACATTAAACATTCACATACCTTAAAGCAGTAAATCAGTAAATCAAATAGAGGTGTTACCTAACACCTAAGGATTAGTATGCTTTTGTTTTCTCGCTTACTGCTTTAAACTCATTTTACAGTTCTGATAACTCATGTTTAACTGCTTTAACTCACATATTATTTAACATTACATACCTTAAAGCAGTAAATCAGTAAATCAATCGAGGTGTTACATAGCAACCAGGGGTTAGTATGCTTTTGTTTTACTGCTTTACTGCTTTAACTCATGTTTTTACTGCTTTAAACTCAATATGTTTTATGCTTTAACTCATATATTTATTAACATTACATACCTTAAAGCCAGTAATCAGTAAATCAATAGAGATGCTACAGAGCAACAAGGGGATTTAATTTGTAATGTTTTACTGTTTTACTGCTTATACTCTGTTTTACTGCTTATAACTCATTACAGATTTATCATTTAACTCATATATTTATTAAATTAACATACTTAAAGCAGTAAATCAGTAATCAATAGAGCTGTTGCTTAACACCTAGGGGGATCAGTATGCTTTTGTTTTACTGCTTACTGCTTTTAACTCATGTTTTACTGCTTAACTCATGTTTTACTGCTTTAACTCATATGTTTACTGCTTTTAACTCATATTTTTTACTGCTTTAACTCAATATTTATTTATTCATGTTTTTTATTTGTTTTAATACTTTTATTTATTTTATTATTATTTTATTATTATTTATTATTTATTTTATTACTTTTTAATATTTTTATTTTTATTTTTATTATTATACGTAGTGTTATTATACTTCATGCCTATTGTATTATTATTTAGACACACATACACACACACACACACACACACACACTTAGCACACGTACTCACACTGAAAATGAACACTTATAACACACCAGGCCACACTGAACACTAAATCAAACCCATAGGACACTTACATTTACACTTATTACAACGCGGTCAGCATCACACAACACTATACCTTTAACCACATTCACTATGACCACTTATACACACACATTCAGTATGACACTTACATTTACCCCATCGACACTTACATTTACACTTACACACACACACTCACACAGATTATTACACTCACACACAGATTTACTTAACACACACAGATTTACTTACACTCACACAGAGATTTACTTACACTCACACAAGATTTACTTTACACTCACAACAAGATTTTTACTTACACTTCACACACGAATTTACTACTAACAACAGAATTTACTTACACACACAGATTTACTTAACACTCACACACAGATTTACTTACACACACACACACACACTACACACACGTCACACTTCACTCTACACATACTAACGTACTAATAATTTATTAAAACATTATGTTTTAATTAACACTACATTTATATTACTCATTCAAATAAAAAACTAAAAATTATTTCAAAGTTTCTTAAACCTCTATAAAAATCAATCATTATCTTTGAACAAAGAATTAATTATTAACTGTTAATATTTTTTTATAAATGTTATAAAATTATTTATTATTATAAAAAATAGTAAATTTATGAAAATCATTTATGAAAAACATATATTTTACGTACCTCTAAGCAATAAATCAGTAAATCAGTAAGGCAGCCCCTAGCACCCTCTACACCAAGCTATCCACGTTTTGTTCTAATTGACTTACTGCTTTACATCATCTGTAGCCATGTAATAAGTATAAAAATAACAAATAAGTTCTTCTCTGCTAACATAACATGTATTTATTAAAATCTTTCTAACTTATTTAAAAATAACAATATTCACTTACATTTATATATTTTCGGTCGATGTTAACTAAAAAATTTCAAAGTTTTTTAAAATAATTCTTATTTCTTTATTATTATATTATTATTATTATTATTAATTATTATTATTATGATATTATTATTATTATTATCATAGTACATTGACAATCCATCACGAGAAACAACCAAACAACCCGCACCTTAACAGATACGAAATGACCTCTCTCGTAAATGTGTGGAAATAACTCTTTAGGCCTAAAATTGTAGGATATCCTTTTTTGTACCCGGGGGCGATTTAGGCCTAATTCAGGTCAAAATATATATTTCAAACTGACCTTTTCTGTAAAATGTGGTGCCATAACTACGTTAGGCCTAAATTTAGGCCTAAATCTAGGATAAGCCTTTTTGTATCCATGCTGAATTTTAAGCCTTAAAAACAAGGTCAAAAGTAATCCAGTATAGACAAGCAATCATTGTTATTATTATATTTCTATAAATACATTTTCAACTGAAACATGCTGACAGTAAGATCCTTTAGCAGTAAAAGGGAAATGTTTTCCCTTACTTGTGATGGTGGAGTAATTCCTTATCTCTACTTGACTCGTATGTGATTGGTCGAGAATTATTTTATGTCTTGAAAATTAACTTATGTTCTTTAAACTCTGTATGTTGAGCAGGGGTGTTTTATTATCTTTTAGACCCAAACTTCATTGTAAAATCATAGTCATTTTAGCTGTTAAGCGTTGTGGACAAGTTATCTGATTTGTATTAAAAGTGTTTCATTTTTACTAAGTGTATATCATATTTATAAATAAATACTTTACATTGAGGAATAATATTTAAATTTGCTAGTGTAGATAATATTAATTCACAATCAACATAATAGAAAAAAAAATTTTAAGAATTTTTCCAATACTTTTGCAAACGCAAAGAGCGCCCGGAAAGCGCGACCCGCGTGCGGAACGACGCATAACCGCGCGTAATATTACTACGCGCGTTCGCAGGAAATATGGCGCGATTGTATTTCAAAAGGTAGGCATTCATCCTAGAGTTGACTATTCTTTTGGAACACCGTCCCATTCAGTATGTATAATATTTAGTTTTAACTGTATCAATGATATTTTACCGAACCTTTATAACATGTGTTCAGCGCATTATTTATTAAAAGTCCTGGTAATCAGTGTTTATACAAACAAGGAGATATTCGATGGTGCCGAAGCATACAAACTTCTGATATAGGAAGAGGTTGAACTTACATACTTCATTAATTGAAGTATATATTATGCATTACCAATACTGAAAAATCATAAAGGAAATACGGTTGTACATGAGGAAGTTATTAGGCATGTACACACATTGTGTAATTTAATTAAAATATAGTAATTATGTAATAAATTATTTTAGATTAAACAATTTTTTCATAACGTATACATAGAGAAGAAGATTAAAACCGTAAAGACCTACCTTGAAAAGGGAGGCAATGGAGATAACTCTATACATTAACTCTACGTCGTATATAGGGTAACTTTAAGCATATAAACTGTTTTACATTCCCTTAAATAATAAGATCTCTAGGCCATACCACAAAGAGGAACTGTGGGCCTACTCCCAGCCGGAAGTATTTTTCTCTTTCCCTCAGGAATTTATAACTTTAGGATAAATAAAACAAACTATCTTTTCTACAAAACAAAATGTTCTTGTCAAAACTAAATGTTTTTCAAAGAAACTTTACCAGTGAAATGTATTTCTATAAAAAAAATTAAAAATGTGTCAAGTAGGAATAAATGAAACGATTCATAATAATAGGAAACGTGTATATGTGAAATACAAAAATGATGTAATGAAAGTTTACAACGGCGTATCATAAAGAAAATATTTTCGCGAACGCGTTAATATTACGCCGCGGGTTCATGCGTCGTTCCGCACCGCGTCGCGCTTGCGGGCGCTCTTGCGTTTTACTTCACGTGATCTACTATAATCTAGTGAATTAATTATTATCTATTCTAGCGTGAAATTAATAATATTCCTCAATGTAAGTATTTATTATAAATATGATAATACACTTAGCTAAAAATAAACACTTTAATTTAACAAACAGATAACTTGTGCCACGCTTAAACAGCTTAAAATGACTATGATTTAAAATGAGGGGTCTAAAGATAATAAAACACACCTGCTCAATACAAGTTTAAAGAACAAAGTAATTCAAAAACGATAAAAAATAATCTCGACCAATCACATACGATGTCATATAGAGATAAGGATTACCTCGACCAATCACAAGTAAGGAAAGATGTCCTTCTTACCTGCTTAAAGGATCTTACCGATCCAGCATTCAGTTTGAAGATATTATAAAAAAATAATAATAATAACAATGATTCTTGTTAACTTGGAAAATTACTTTTAACCTAAGGTATTAGCGTAAATCAAGCATGGCGAACAAAAGGCTTATCTAAAATTTAGCCTAAATATTTAAACCTAACGTAGTTATTGCACTACATTTTACAGAAAAAGCTTTGCAAATATATTTTGACTGGAATTAGGCCTAATCGCCCCCGGGCTACAAAAAGGATTATCCTAAAATTTTAGGCCTGAAGTAAGTTATTTCAACACATTTACAGAAAGGTCAGTTGCTATCGTAGAGTGCGGTTGTTGTGTTTTTCTCATGATGCATTGTCAATTACATAGATAATAATACATAATAATAATAATATAATAATAATAATAATAATAATAATAATAATAATAATCAATAATAATAATAATTTAATAATAAAGAAATCGAATTATTTAAAAAACTTGAAATATTTTTAGTTAACAGAATGAATAATATAAATGAAGTGAATAATTTTATTTTTAATAAGAACTTAGAAAGATTTTAATAAAATTACATGTTATGTTAGCAGAAGAAGAAATTATTTTGTTATTTTTATTACTTATTACATGGCTAAAGATTATTAAAGCATAAGTCAATAGAACAAAACGTGCCATAGCTATGGTGTAGAGGGGTGCTAGAGGCTGACCTTATGACTTTACTGATTTATTGCTTTAAGGTACGTAAAATATATCGTTTAATAAAATTTCATAAAATTTTAGTAAAAGTTATTTTAAAACTGATAGCTATAAAATTTATAAACAAAAAGTATAACAGTAATAATTAAATTCGTTTATTCAAAGATAATGCATTGATTTAATACTATAAGTGTTTAAAAACTTTGAAAATAATTTTAGTTATAATTTGAGATCGAGTAATAAATGAAAAGTTATTAAAACAAAAAATGTTTTAATAAATTATACTTCATATGTGTAAATGACAGTGTGCGTGTGTGTAGTCGTGTGTTGGTGTAAAGTAAAATCTGTGTTGTGAGTATGTAAGTAATCTGTTGTGTAGTAATTGGTGTGTAAGTAATATCTGTGTGTGAGTGTAAGAAAATCTGAATGGTGAGTGTAAGTTAAACTGTGTGTGAGTGAAGTAATCTGACTGTAGAGTGGTAAGTAAATCTGCGTGTGTAAGTAAATCTGTGTGTTGATGTAAGTAAATCTGTGTGAGATTTAATTTTATTGTGTGTGTGTGTGTAGTGTAAATGAAGTGTCTTTGGTAAATGTAAGTTTCATAGTGAATGTGTGTGTATAAGTGTCATAGCTAGGAGTGTATTAAGTGTAAAGTGTGTTGGGTGTGACCATTGGTTTCGGGTAAATGTAAAGTGTTTATGGTAAATGTAAGTGTCATAGTAAATGCTCTATAAGGTCATAGTGAATGTGTGGTTAGTGTACAGCTGTGTTGTTGATGTGTGTGTGTATGGGTCGTGTGTGATGTATGTGTTTCTAAATAATAATAACAATAGCATGAAGTAAATAAATAAGTATAATAAAAAATAAAAATAAATAATAAAAAATAATTAAAATAAATAAAATAGTAATAAAATAAAATAAAAATATGTCAAACAAATAAAAAACATAATGTTAATAAATCTATGAGAGTAAACTAGTAAAACATATGAGTTAAAGCAGTTAAACATATATGGAGTTAAAGCAGTAAAACATGAGTTAAGCAGTAAAACAGAGTTAAAGCAGTAAAGCAGTTAAACAAAAAGCATACTAATCCCCCCTTAGTGTTAGGTCACACCTGTATGATTTACTGATTTATTGCCTTAAGGTATTAATGTTAAAAATTAAATGCAGTTAAAAGCAGTAAACATACGAGTTTAAGCAGTAAACATGAGTTAAAGCAGTAAACAGTTTAAACAAAAGCATACTAATCCCTTGTGTGTTAGGTAACACCTCTATTGATATTACTATTTATTGCATTTGATAGTATGTAATGTTAATAAATATAGAGTTAAAGCAGTAAAACATATGAGCTAAAGCAGTAAAAACATGAGTTAAAGCAGTAAAGCAGTAAAACAAAAGCATACTAAGCCCCTTGTTGCTATGTAACACTTCTATTGATTTACTGATTTACTGCTTTAAGCGGTGTAAAAACAATAAATATATTATAAAGCAGTAAAACATATGAGTTAAAGCAGTAAAACATGAGTTACAGCAGTTAAAGCAGTAAAACCATAGAGTTAAAGCAGTAAAACATGAGTTAAAGCAGTAAAGCAGTAAAACAAAAGCATACTGATCCCTTAGGTGTTAGGGAATAACACCTCTATTGATTTACTGATTAAGGTATGTAATGTTAATGTAATAATAAAATTTCGTACAGTTGTTGGTAAAATAATAATTATATATATCAGACAACTCTGGTTTTTCTTCTCACATACAATTTTTAAAAATTTATAAATTAAAAAGTATTAGTAAAATATAAATTGTTGTAATGATTTATAGTTGTAGGTTCGCGAAAATGTTTTATAAAAATGTTTAGATATGAAATAAAATGAATGACTCGTGTACTTATATATATTTTTTTTCATTCGTCGGAGAATTATTGCGCCTGCGGTTGCGCACGCGCGGGCTGGTACGCGAATATGCGCCTCGGCGCACGCGGGGCGGGTACGACGCGGCGCTGGTACGCGGAAATTATGGCGCTGCGCGCGCACCGGCGGAGCGGCGTACGCGGGATATGGACTGGCGGGCGCACGGGCGGGTGCGGGACCGCTGCGGACGCACCTTGCGGGTGCGGGTCGTGGGCCTTCGCGCGGTGGGATCATGCTGCGGCCTGGTGGACCTATGATCTAGAGGTAGACAAAAGATGAGTCATCAAAGGCATGAAGCATCATATAGGTGGTATCAAAAGAGACTTCATCAAAGAATGAGTCAATCAAAAATGAGGGCAACAAAAATTGAGATTCGAGTTGTGAGTGTAAGTGTTAAGTGTACCTGTGCGTTGTGCGTTAAGTGTAGATGGCGGGCTAGTGTAAGTGTCTATGGAGATGTAAGTGCTTATAAGTGTTATAAATATACTAACTATAGTAGGAGGCATTCTAGCAGATTGTAATACTACACCAATCGATTCCTCATACCTTAATACCTAGGGGTATAGACACCCATATAGGGCTATTCTAGGCTCACGGGAGGCTAGAAAGGCTTGAAAAAAGTGGCATCAGTTGGCACTATGTCACCTCACTTGGCACTCATGGCATCTACTTGACACTTCAATGCCACTCATTGGCACATCACTTGGCACTCACCTGGCACTCAATCTAAATACTCATAGAACACTATTAGAACATCACTAGCATACTCCTTACGCTTGATTGGGAACCATCAAGGAAACCATCATACAATCTTGAGTCATCAAAGCTGAAGCCAACAATATAGTTAACCACAAAGATGACACCCATCAAAGTTGAGCAATTAAAAGTTGAGCCCATCAAAGTTGAGCATCAACAAAGTGAGGCATCAAAGCTGGGCATTAAAGTTGAGCATCAAAGTTGGGGCATCAAAAGTTGAGCATCAAAGCTGAGGACAAAATTGTACCGTAGAATACCAAAAGGGTTGACCGAAAAATCTGGGTTCTCAAAATTTCACCCTGGAAGACCAAAGGTTGGTCTAAAAATTATAGGGTTGCGAAATTAGGGTGGCGTCAAAATTGACTCATGAAGACCAAAAGGATTCGGTCGGTGTTGTGTACGGTGATAAGTGTAAATGTAAGTGCAAGTATCTATGGGTGAGGTGTAAGTGTCATAGTGAATGTATGATATAAGTGATAAGCATGTGCTTGTGGTGTGATGTGCTTAGGGCTCAACTATGTATAGATCCATACTATGCGTCAAGTAGGAACGAAATATGGACGGGTGGGCACGAGTGGCAAAAAAATTGGGTGGCAAAATTGACCCATGGATATGCAAGCAAGCCGAAAGCTTCATGGTCAAACAAGCCGTTAAGACATCAAAAAAGGGCTAAGCCAAAGGAAGGCCAAAAAATTTACCGTGGCGTCCCAAAATTGACCCCATAGGGTATCTGTAAAGCTTTGCGAGAAAAGGGCAAGGAAAAAAGGTTAAAGACACCCAAAAAATAGGGCTAAGCCCCCTAAAAGGTGGCCAAAAATTAGGGTGCCAAAAGTGACCCATGGAAGACCAAACGTTGATCGAAAATTAGCGGGGGGGCGACACGTACAACGGTTGGCGGCGCAACCGTTTGGCGCAACCCTTCTTCGAAGGGTTGCAAAAATTAGTGATGCCGAAAAGTAAGTTAGAGTTGCCAAAAAATTAGGGTGCCCAAAAATTAGGGTTCCCAAAATTGACCCATGAAGACCAAAGGGTTGGTTCGAAAAAAGTCAAGGCCAAAAAAATTACAAGGCCTAAAAGTCTAGCCCAAAAAGGTCAAAGCCCAAAAAGTCAACGGCAGGTAAAAATTTGGCTCAAAAAAGGTCAAGCTAAAAAGGTCCAAGGCAAAAAAGGTCGCGTCAAAAAAGGTCAGGTGGTGTGGTCAAGGCAAATTTAGGTCCCGAATCACTTGATATACTACTTATTATTATATATATATTTATAAAATAGTATATATATATATATATTATATTATAATATATATATAATATTATATATATCATATATTTACATTTATATATAATATATTATAAATATATATATACATATATATATATATATATATATATATATATATATATTATATTATATATATATATATTTAGATATATATATATATATATATATATATATAGGGATATTCTTTCAAAAATGCTTCCGTATATGTTTACCAACCAGCATTGGGCAATCTTTGAAAACATAGACGTCTATGTTTGTGGGTGGGGCGCTACACAAAGGAGGGAAGTATTTTTGAGAAAAACAGATGTAAAGATAAGTAGTTTTATTAATTATTTATGGGCTAGATAGATAAGAATTTTATGTCGTCGAAAAACAGAAACTGAATATTTAGTAAGATAAATCTAAAAAATCTTCGAAACCAATAAAGTAATAAATGAAATTAATTAATTAATAATTAAAAAGTAATGAAATTTAATTTTTAATTTTTTAACAATTTCATTTTCATGCTCCAATTCATTTTAATTATGATAATACTCTAGTAATTTTTCCCTATTTTCATTAATAATTTGCCACTAGTAATTTTTTTTTTAACTATTAATTTCAATTATATTTACAAATTTATATTTTCTTCAATTATATTTAGATCCTCCCTGACAAAGAATGTTATTTTGAGCTTATAGACCAATACTACAAGGATATTATGATTTGTGCTAATACACCTGAACATGACGCCTGTGACGGCGACTCAGGAGGACCTTTAATGGCGAAATTGACCAAGATTCAATATGCTCAGGTAATAGAGAAAGAAACGTGAGTTTGTTAATCTGGAAAATAACTTTAGAACATTTTTAATAGCAATTGACCATATTAGAGAAAAAAATTCAAATATTCCATTGGAATTCATAAATTAAAAAAGATTTAGTTATTTTTTTAAATCTAAATATTTATTTAAATTTTCAAATCAGGTTGGTATAGTAAGTTTCGGCTATGAATGTGAAAATTACTACAAGCCAGGCATTTATACGAGATTAAACAAATTTCTTGGCTGGATCAAAATTCACACAAAAGACGCCATTTATTGTAAACATTAATTTGCACTCTATATTAAACTAAATTTTAACAATCTTGTTTTAAATCCAAAAAACGATTTTAATTGTTCAACCGTTTAGAAATTTACTATCTTCCAGAGAAAATATTATTCCATTTTTAGGTCAGTTGTGAAAATTAAACCTTTTTGTTTCATTTTAAATTTTTATTACATATTCACCAAACTTTTGGCTAGATCCTAATTAAGGAAGGGACCTCAAAAAGAAAGAACAGACCAAATGATAATGAATTCCAAGTAAAAGATGTGGCTGGGAAGAAGAAAGTACCACACTAAGCCATGCTAAATTTGACGATCTCCAGACAATGCAAACTTTCTGGTCAAGGCTACGCGGGCGACAGCTTAGTTGTGAAAATGAGGAGAAGCCTGTCTTATCCACTTGTCATTGTAGTTCCAAAGAAAGGAAATAAAGTGTCAAGGTTGCGTTACAGAGATAAGGGTCAATGGAGTTTGAAGGTAAAGGGGCAGTTCCAATTTGTGGCCTGGTCCTAAACTCGGCCTTACCTAAGAAATGGATGAAGCAGTTGCTCCTTCAAATGTGAGAGTAGTACTCATACAGTGGCTGAGTTAGACCCCAGTGCAGTTAGAATAACTGTGTGAAAGAAAAAGAACTATCTGCAACCTTAACAAAACTTCCAGTTTTCTTTAAAATCCCTTTATCTCATACTTAAGTTGAGAGGAATGTGTGTGTAAGGGGAGAGGAATTTGAGAAGAAGTTTAGTTAAGAAGTTTACAGGAGTTGGGACTACTACAAAGATAACCCCAACCAGATCAGTTAAATGATTCGAAACGTGAAGTGAAAAGCAACTATAGGTACAAAAAGACGGAAATGGTTTGAAATAAATGGAAAAAATGAAATAGTTGAGTCTTGCATAAGAATGGGCTAAAAGATGGAACAACATTTGAGAATGTAATTAACGAAAAGTAAGAACAGAGTATGAAATAAAACAGAACTCTGAAAAGCACCACAATTGACAGAAAAGGGGAAAGAAGTCGCATCTTCAACAACTGTTGACTTGGAATGATTTTATTAGAAACTAGAGATGAATAAAAATGCAAAGAAGGAAACCCTAAAGGATGGTAGCAGCGACGCATGTCTACCTATTGGGTGCGCTAAGACTCCCTATAGTTCCCAAGAGCTGAATATCATTGGTCATTAAGATAAGAGAACAGTTGCCCGCACAGAAGCACAATACCTTCAAACACTGAGATGATAACCATCTTGTCTGATTGCCTCTCTAATCTTTTTATATGAACCCAATGATGTGTTAGTATAGGTGTATAGGTAAAGAAATGTGTTGGTATAGGTGTTAGTATAGGTAAAGAAATGAAAACCTGAGAAGAGAAGGTTTAGGGATGAAAATGCAAGAATCGTTCAGAATGGAAGTAAAATAAAAAAGTATCGTGATATTGGATTGACCATTTCAGCAGAATCATTAGTTACAGTTTCATTAAAGCATATAAGAGAAGGAATGTAGATTTACAGAAGTTGTTAGAGATATTTTTGACAAGAGGCCAGATATTTTTGCCAATTAAGGAACCCAGTAGGTCTGGTCACTTCCGATTAATTAAAGCACTCTCATTATAAAACAATACACAGTAACGAAGCCGAACTAATTGAAAATCAGCAAATGTGATTTGAAAACGATAATTTTCTCACTCATTCTCAATCTCCGCAATTCGATTTGAGCACAAACAGTCACCTTTTTTAATGGATTAAAAAATAACATTATTTAAACGCGATGATTATTCCATTTTTTGTTTCAATTTTACATAATCTTTTATATTTATTATGCAATATTTTCATCCATTTGATTAATTTTCTCAAAAAAATAGATGAATTTTATCGTAACATTATGAAATTTGAAAAAGATCGATCGTTTCTATAATGTTAACTCGTGCTAAGCACGAGCAGCACTAGTATGGGAGTTGCCTTTGATATATATATATATATATATATATATATATATATATATTATATATATATAATATATAATAGCAACCTTAGCATATATATATAGCAACATATATATATATTTATTTATATTTAATATATATATATATATATATATATATATATATAGAGTTGGAAAAAAACCATGTTTTTAAAAAAAAAAAAAATTGTTTTTTTTAAATAAACCAAAATAAACCAATGTGGTTTTTTTTGGGGGGGTTTATGTTATTTTGATGGTTTTAATGTAGTTTTTAATGGTTTTAATAGATTTTAAAGGCAAAAATCACTACTGGAAACTGTTATACACATGTGCTAACGCATATTTTAAAATTCCTTAATAAATTTCTTTAGATTCTTAAATTTCAAATTTTCTTGATAACTGTAAACTGGTATAAAATTATTATTATTTTTTGAGTTTTACATAAACTTATAAAGTAAAAAATAATAGGGTATATTATAATATATAAATTCTATCTGAAAAAAAATTATACTTTATTATTTTACAAAAGAAAATCTTGTAACGAAAAGATTATTCAACCCAACTTATAAGGATATACAAAGGAATTCTTATTTAATTTTATATTTTTATTATATACTTAATATATATATATATATATATATATATATATATATATATATATATATATATATATATATATATATATATATATATATATATATAATATATATATATATATATATATATATATATATATATTTAAGAGAGAGAGAGAGAGAGAGAGAGAGAGAGAGAGAGAGAGAGAGAGAGAGAGAGAGAGAGAGAGAGAGAGAGACTAAAAATAAAAAAATAGAGAGAAAAAAAAATTAAAAATAAAGAGCACTTGACTAAAAAATTTGGTTACTCCTCAAAATTAAAAAGAAGTTCCATTTCTTTGTAACTTCTAAAACTCCTAACATATGCTAACAAAAAGGGGAGGAGTTCCATAAAAAAATATTTTATTGAATGGAAACTTGTTTCTTTTAAATGTATTTAGAGAAAATATTGCTTTAATAAACATCTTAAACATGTTTTCTTAGTATTTGTGTAATGAATCGGAAGTGTGTGTCTGTGCGTGCGTGTGTGTGTGTGTGTGTAGGTGTGTAGGTGTGTGTGTGTGTGTGTGTGTGTGTGTGTGTGTGTGTGTGTGTGTGTGTGTGTGTGTGTGTGTGTAGGTGTGTGTGTGTATGTGTGTGCAAAGGTTTCAATTTCTGGAGTGAAATTCTTAATAGATGTTCTTATTCTCAAGAGAAGGGAAAAGCCCGTAATGAAAGAGAAAAAAATTAGTATCCCACAAGCATTGCCATATTCTCGGAGGGAAACTCCTCTAGGTAATTACTACCTAGGGTCCGGAGGAGGGATAGAACCCCATGCTGCTCTACCTATTACGTCACTGTATTGGCTTTTAATTTTTATATGAACTTTTAATTTTCAAAGAATAACATTTAACTCCCATTTAAACATATAAAATAAAGATTATATATAAAAAACAGTGTTGTAAGGCAAAAGGCCGCAAGACCGGAGCCGGAACCGCATTGCCGCAAGGTTTTGAGTTGAGCCGGGAAGTCGAGATTCAGAATTTTTATTTTGGAGTTGAGCACATATGTCGGAGCCGGATAAAAAAAGCTAAAAAATAATTCGGTTCAGAGACGGAATCAGATAATTTAAAAATGATGGAGCCGGACCGCAGTCGGAGTTGGAGTCGAAGCTGGCAAAAATAATTACCAACTCCACAGCCATCCTTATAGGTAAAATTCAGCAAGGTACATATTTCGTGATGACCGGAAAGTAATTTTTGGCCAGAGGCCAGAGTCTTCCTCTAGAAACATTTTCTATAAGCCTATATATATATATATATATATATAAATATACTATATATCATATATACCTATAACCTTATATATATATATATATATATCTTTCTTTCTTTCTCTTTTATATATCTTTGCTATATCAACGCTGTACTCTTTCTATTGCTATTCTTTGCTACGCGCCATATGCTTAGCCAACAGCAACCTTATGCTATGCGCCTATATCATAACCAACTAACGCCAACCCAGCATAATATATGCCTATATAACAACATATAACTCTTTGCTCTTCTGCCTCAACCTTGCCATGCCCAACATATATATATTAATATAAGGGTTTCCGAACACCGCAACTCACCAATGAGTCAATTTTTTTTTTATTTCGTACCGCACCACCTCTATCTTCCATAAAGCCCACGACGCTCCAAACAGCACCACAACATGCACCTCATCTCACCTCACCTTTATATTTTTGAAACCTCATCTCACAGGGACACTGAAATTTTGCTCACATCTCACCAGGTGCATCACCCAACCCATATAACATATATATATATATATATATATATATATATATATATATATATATATATATATATATATATATATATATATATATATATATATATATATATAACTTAATATATATCTTCTTGATATATATATGTATATATATCAGTGGCGGCTCGTGAACCGAAAACATGGGAGGCACTTCAAAAATAAATATAATATATATATATATATATATATACAACAGGTATAAAATATATATATATATATATATATATATATATATATATATATATATATATATATATATATATATATATATATATATATATATATATTAATATAAAAAATAATTATATATACTGTGGGAGAACCAACTGTTACGTATTGGAAGGATAGGTCGTTATAAAATATTTTAGTAAAGTAGATTGTTCTTAGACCTTCTCAGGAAAGCATGTGAGAGAAAACAGTGAAGCCTATGGTAAGGAGAGAGAAGGAGAGGAGGAAATAGTCCCATGAATTGGTAAGTTGAAGAAATTGATATTCTTTTTTATTTAGTAGAATTTTTGGAGAAGTTTTTTATGATGAATTAATATGTATTATAGGGAAAGGATCTTAGGACTTGACTTTGAAGCCGAAATCGCTTATAGATGATTAAAGTGAAACTGAATAATGATCTGCATGAGCAATCGATGATCATGACGAGGTCCTGCTGAAAGAATGCTCTTAAGTTTGAATTATTTACTAATGAAGTATTAAGCCTGCCGATTTATGGAGTGCTGTTTGCTCGAGTGATTTTACTATTTCTTATTTGCACTCGTAACTCTCGTTTAAAGTGAAGAAACATTTAAATTTACGTAATTAATAA
>JABUQX010114470.1:12500-20000 GCA_015478945.1 Trachelipus rathkii | reverse complement strand
TATATATATATATATATATATATATAATATATATTATATATATATATATATATATATTATGTATATATATATTATTATATATATATATATATATATATATATATATATAAAGTTTATATAGACAAATGATATAATATAGTATATATTATAATATATATATATATAATATATATAATATATATATATATATATATATAATATATATATATATATATATATATATATATATATATATATATATATATATATATATATATATATATATATATATATTAAATAATTTTTTTTTATTTAATTTAAAAAAAAAATGTTTTCTTTATTTTGTTTCACATATTTATTGCAAAGCGGCAACTTTACTTATGAGCAGAGTTGCCAATTTTGGGAGGAGTTATTTTATGACGTTTTCGAAAGGAGGCCTTGTGGAAAAATCCTCAAAATAGACAAAATAAGAATAGGGTTTCTTTTACGTTGCCATGACAACCAGTGTTTTGAAAGCATTATAATTACGCTCTCTAGGAGGCACAAATCTAAATTCCTCCAGTCAATGATCCTTATGAAAAATAATGTTTCGGAAAAAAATAAATGATTTTTATATAAATTAGCGTCATTGTATAACATTTTAAACATTATTTAATAGTAAGTAAATAGTAAATTTAAATTATTTTCTTCACATTAGTTGCTTTTCATTTGCTTTTATTTTTTTTAGAGGAGGCCCCGGCTCCTGTGGCTTCTCTGTAAAACACGCCTGATAATATATATAATATATATATATATATATATATATTATATATATATATATATATTATATATATATATATATATATATATATATATATATATATATATATATATATATTATATATATATATATTATATAATATACACTTATCTTCTAGAAAATTAATTATTTTCTAAAAATTTATTTCGAAAATATTTATTTAATTGAATTAATTAAATGTATTCCTTTTTTTATAATTAAAATTATTAAAATTAATTGAATTATATTTAATTTTCATCCAAAGTTTTAAGATTCAGTGTTTTTTAAACTTCATTTCTAATTTAGCTAACCCCCGGCCCCGGCCCGGCCCTGCGGCCCGGCAAAATTCCCCGCCCCGGTGGTCCCTAGTCTCTACCTTCTCAAATTACGCAGGAGGCTCTGCCTCCCTTGCCTTCCCCAAAACAGCGCCACTAATTTTATAATATATATATAATATAAAAATGAAGATTTCTATCATATATATATATATATAGTTATATATATATAATATATATATATATTATATATATATATATATATATATATATATATATATATATTACGTGTGGACCGGATGTCAAAATTTGACAGTTTGCAGGATGCGGATACTTAAAAGAGGAGACGTGCGGATGCGGATAGCGGTATTATTAAAGTAGTATGAGGATGAGGATTTGCGAGTTTAAATTTTGAAGGATGTAGGATCTTATGTAAGTTTTTAAATTATATACACTGAGTGAAAGATAAATAAATCTTTTACATTAATATATGGAATATATTAATATTATAATAATAAATTATAATATATATATATATTAATATATATATATATATTATTAATAATTAATTATATAATATATTTATATAATATAATTATATATTATAATATATAATTATATATATATATAGTTATATTATATTATTATATATATAATTAATTATTATAATTTACAACTTCAAAGATAAATTATACAATCCCTCGCAATCCTAGCTATATATCCTTCATAATTATTACTATACCTCTAATATACATACCTTTTAATATAATAGATCCGCATCCGATATCCTCGCCCCGTAATAGTCATATCTAACATCGATTTTGACATTCCCGACTCGCATACATGACTATATCAAGTCAATAATATTATATATATATATATATATCTATTATATTTTTTTTTTTTTATCACATCTCACTAAATATTATAAATATATATAATTAATATTAATAATATATATATTATATATATATTATATATATAATATATATTATTATATATATTATAATATAATAAATAAAAAGATATATATATAATATATATATAATTTATATATAATATAATGAGTTAAGTATACTAAGTATATAATATTACTTATCATATTTAATTATATATAAATATATACCTATATATATATATATTATAATATATATATTATATATAGTTAATATTATATAAATTTAGTAGTGAGCTGTATTATATTATTATATGTAGGATAGCATTATAAGTATATACGTATAAAGTAGTAATATAAAGAGTATATCACTCTACTGTATACTGATATAATTATATATAGTATATGGTTAGAATAGCAATAGGTGAATAGTTATTACAGAAAATCGAAATTCAAGAATTGCAATAGGTATTGCGCATAGGAACTCACCACCTCGGTAAGAGGTCGCGATATATATATCTTTAGTTCTACTCATGCAGTGTGTAAGTCCAACACTTGTGGAGAGCAACACCATCTTCAAAGATCCGCGTCATTTGTCCGGGGCGGGGTTAGCTTAAAATTATGAATACATAAGAGGTAAATGCAGGATGTCGGAAATAGAGAGGATCGCGTGAGGAGAGAAATGCGGAGATTGCTTTACAAAAATATAGGTGCGGATGTTGCGAAAATGTCTGGATGAACTTCTAATAATGTAGACGATTATTTTCAATATTAATTATAACATCTTATTAAATTTATATTAATAAATAAGGAATACATATTAAATGTATAATTCAATTATATAATATAAATATTATTTCTGTACTAAAAAATATAAATTTTATTTATAGAAATATATAATTATTGAATTTATTTACATAGAAGATATATAATTTAAAGTTATGTATTAAATATATATATAATAATATATATATATATAATATAATATATATATATATATATATAATATATATAATATATTATATATAATTAATAATATTATATTATATAATATATATTATATATTTATATATATACAGTATATATATATACAGTCAGGCGATACTACTACTTATACTTAATATACTTCTTAGTGACTTATGTCATTATTATACATGCTTTAAGTATCACATAAGTTATAATCAATTAATCACAGGGATGCGTATTGTATACTATTACTGAGATGTAGTCAACTAATGTGTACGAATAAAGAGGCCGGGCTCCTCTAATTAAATAATATATATATAAAGCTATTATAAAAGAGACGAAAATTGGTAAAATGAATGAAAATATTACAATAATATATAGGAATATATTAACTAGAATTTTTAATTTAAAAACATTGAAAATACTAAAAAAGTGATAAGAATCAAATCGCGTTTAGATATTTAAATAGCAATTTGTTTCAAACCCATTAAAAAAGGTGACTGTCATACGTAGGCGCCTCAATCTCTCATATTACGCAATAAAAATCTATTTGCATGGGGTTTTTGTACGTATGTGAACTTTCGAGTGAAAAAAAATATTATTCTTTTTACTATTAGAAGTGTGACTATTTTTGCGAGTCGAGATTGAGCTCATCATTTATTATGTATGAAATATTTTGTGATAGCAAATCTACTTCATTGTGAACAGTTATCCTTTTATAACTAGAACACTATATCACACACAGCGACACTTGCATCCATCACAGCACACGTGCGTATCTACACACACACATTAATATACACTACTTTTTTATATTATTATTTGGTCTTATTTATAGGAGGGCAGATATTTTATATTTCTAAGGCTTATACTTTTCGACGTATCCCATAATATATATAATTATACTATTACCTCATATTCACACTAAATAAGCAACTTCATATGCCTCCAATATAGTTAATAAGTTGCCGGCTTTTACAAATAAATATGTTGAAACTAAAAATCGAAACCTTTATATTATATATTATAATAATAAAAAATTATTTAAATATATATATATAATATTATATATTATTTATTAATATTATATAAATATAATATATAATTATATATTATATATATAATATATTATTATTAATAATATATAATTAATATATATTTATATATATTATAATAATATAATATATATATATATATATTATATATATATATATTAATTATATATATAATATATATATATATATATAATATAATTATAATAATACTGTTAATAATATAATTAATAATATATATATTAATATATATCTATATATATATATTTAATATTATATATATATATATATATTATTAATATTATATATTATATATATTAATATATATAAATATCTATATATATAATATATATTATTATTATATATATATAATATTTAATATAATATTAATATATATTAATATATATATATATATATATATATATATATGTATATTTATTATATAATATTTCCCCACACTTTTTTCCATTGCAGTTTTCACGGAAAAGGGGATTATATTTTGAGTCTAGGCCTTGGTATCGGTGTATGTAGTAAAAGTATAGGCCTTGGATACTTTGTAGGATAACGCAAATCAGACTCCAGTTCAGAATATGATTTATTTTAGATAAAATTTACACCACAGTGTAGAGTGCAAAAAAAAAAAAATTTATATACAATATAATTAAACAACCACGTCTATTTTTTGAGACCGAGTAATATATTAAGACTATATGTATTAGTTATATTAATGGTAAATTTTGTTCAGAAGATATTCTAATATATAAAGGTTTATACTAAAATATATATATAAGTGCAGCGAAATAAGAGATTAATAATAGTATATGGGACTCTATTGAGAGGAGTTGGTGAGCTGTACAAGGAATACCTTATCATCTCTCAAATGACTATATCTTCTCGTGTTTATAGGAGGAGGGCGTAATGTCGTACTTTCATAGAGCACATTATATTATTGAGAATATGGTGTAGAGAGAGTCACATAGACACATTCGTAACTAAAAAGGAAATCGAAATAAGAAAATGGGCGTAGATGGGGTATAGGGCGACTAAGAAGAGTTACTATATGCACTCTCAAATAAAACTTTTCTTTGTTTATCTTGGGGTGGCGCGAGGAGGCGTAACAGTCTAATTTTCAAAGTGGTACATTTATCAAGACATATCTATAATATTAAGCCTACACACACTTCAAGAGAAAAGCAGGAATATTAATAGAAAGGTGCGTAAGGGGTTGGGTTCGACATAGATTATATCACTGCACAACTCAAGGCTATTCTATGTTTGTTTTGGCACGTTTATCTTCAAAGTAAGTAAATTATATAGATGCTATAAATGCTAAAGCATTTCAACAAAATGTGGAGGACAAAAATTAAAATGGCATATAGACATGATAGGTGCGAAAACTCATAAAGAGTTCTAAAACTAGCTTAGATGTAATAAGCATTATTTAATAACAAGATGAGCCAGTACTAAAACTATCAAAAAAACACGTATACTAGCTGAATTCGCCCTATAGGGTAAAATGGGGGTCGGATAGGTGAATAGAGAGCGTGTGTAAAACACATACTAAAAGTTTCTCGTCAATATTTTACTGCTGTAATTTCAAATCAAAAATATATCAAATCGACAAATTTAATATAACTAGTTGTCTCAACGCATTAATATTGAGTCGAATAAATATATACTTAATTAACTGTTTGTTCCATTAATGTGTAACACTCATATATGATAGAGACCGCAGGATCTCACTATGTCTGAGGCGCAGTAGTACTAAGGGTGAGTCATACAAAAATGCTCAAAATGTATTGCAAATTATATATTATGTGATATACAATATTATTAAGATCTAATAATTTGCTGAATAATCTTAATATGCTATGTAATATTATATTTGTATTCGCGTTAAAATATTTCGTTTTTCTATCTCATTATGCGCTAAGACCGCGCTCGAAGTAGGCTTGGGATTAAATTACTAGGCCTGCTACCATATTCCAATAGTCTCGTAGAGCATCTAATGAAATAAAACTCCTTATGGATAATACCTAAAATGTTGCCCTATGTTAATTATTAGTGAATTACAAAGTACACTTTACTTCTATAGATGAATAAATAAAAGCTCAGACAATTTCACTGATAGAAGGGAGGAAGTATATTGCTATAAGAATGAAAATCATGATATACGCAGTTAGAAACAGATATATTAATTTGTGTGCTCCTATGAGGTATTAGAGCATATCATAATGGAACTCCATTACAGAAAAAGATCTCAGAAACAACGAACTAGTAAAATTTAAATTTTCCTCTATAGTCAACGAGCAGCTCATATATGGAACATTATCTACATCACGGGTCGTACTATGAGATGATTATGCCTATTTTTCACTTGCTTCCGCTTGCTCTCTAAATTTATTATAGTCACGAGAGACACTTCTTTATCTGTTTACAACGACTACAACTTACTAGTTTTACTCAGACACACTCCATTTCAGATGGAGGGTCATAAATGATTTTTATTATTTCATTAAAAATATATTTATATATTCAATCCATGATGTAAGCAAATATAGAATTCTTCATCCTCATTGTATCTATGTGTTGTAAGTGGTGATAATAATCAATCAAATCATTTTATTCATTCTAATACTTCATTATTCAATATAATTTATTATTACAAATCATCTCATTACTCTTATTATTAGAATTCTTAGAAATTTTATTATTATATTTATTAATATTAAGGTCACTTAATTATTAATTAGTGTTATCTACTTATTATCTATTTATTTATTTGAGTGTGAGTATTGAGATTATTTATTCTAATTTAATTATTTATTAATTATTTGCGTTATAATATAGTAATATTGTATATATATTATCTAGTGAGTGTAGATATTTATTTATTAATTGATAACCTAATACTCAATATTACCATATTAGTCTCACTCTTATATATTTTCATTCATTCATTACGAGAGGAACACAAAGAGAGTACTACTTTACTAATTATCATATCATAATAATCCACGGCGAGCAAATTCTGTTCATACGAGAATATATTTTCATATCAAGCTAGGATATGGATGTGTATATTCACCGCTATATTATGGGTCTACAAGAGAGGACGCATTATGAATAGAATAAACAGACATATGAATGTTCAGCAAGCCATTATTACTCTAAAGATACAGGGACGATACGAAGCTTGTGTCAGGATTAGAATATATGTGAAAAAATTAACTTTGAAATTTACCAAATATGTGAACTGCATGACATATATATATAGACCATCCCGTGCCCGAAAGCACGATGAGTCAGGGCAGGAATTCAAATTTGCCTTACCTTCCAGAAACAGGAACTTTAATTAAGTTGTTCAAATGAATCCATCCTGGGTATGAAAATATTAATGTTGTAGAGAGAAATGAAATGAAGAATTGATCTACTTTTCAAGTAGTTGTGTGAGTTGGTGAGTACTTTCATACATTGTATCGGAGAAATTTTCCATAAAATTATGGCCGGCGCAAATGGGTCCACTATAGTAGTCCTATTAAAGCGTATATAAGA
>JABUQX010114470.1:0-7500 GCA_015478945.1 Trachelipus rathkii | reverse complement strand
TTGGGTGCGCCAAGCCGAGGAGGAAGCCCCCACCGCCGAAGAGTTGTTAGCGAGGAACGTTTTACCCTTTTGATGTACAGCGACCCTACAGACGTTGGCTGCAGTAATAAGGGCCCCATATAACTGGAGCGAAGAGTATCCCTGCAACGAAATTTCTAACTGTCGCAAAGAATGGAAGAAAAATAAGCAAAGTGATAGGAGCAACCGAGAATTTTTCCAACTTCCCCGATGAGCGCACCATGAACTGTCTAACTCCCAGCTTATTGTCTTCTTGGAGGACACCTATAAGGCAGCATAAACAGGCACGAACAACTGATACCGAATTGGAGTGGAATGTGTGTTCGCAAAGAAACAGGAAATTTCTTGGTTAGGATAGATAGGTATTTTATGTTAAGACCAAGAATGTTTTAGTGGTATTCACAGGAAGAGACGTAGAGCCGTCGAATAGGATAGCAGAAGTTTTTGGTACGAGGCCTTTATTCTGGTCTATTGTGAGAAGGGAGAGGTTAGCAAGAAGTTGAGCGGGTTCATTGAAACCTGAGTTTTGAATTTTACTAAGGTCTGCGCGTGACCATCCACCGGAAATGCCATCCGATCGACACAGCCATAAATCGGAAAGCTGAAGAGGCGAGAACGGGTCAACTCTGTAGAAGGCAGATAAGAGGGTAGGCATGTTATTTTGAAAGACTGAGATATTGAAGAGTGGATGGTTGTGATTCCAACTTCGACGCATAGAAGTGAGAGCAGAGTGGAAGTACAGCTGAAGGATGGCTTGATGATTGTATATTAGTGACGGCCAAGAGGTATAAGAATGGTTGTGGAGAATTTTGGAGAAGGGATGAACTCTGACTGGGCGTCGATAATATCCCAGCATAATACGGAGGGTAAATGTGACAGGCATGCAGGTCGGCTCACCATCGGAGACCGTAGTGGCTTGATTAGCTGCATGAGGCTGGCCTTATTTCGGAGCAGTTAAAACTTAGCACATTCCAGGACTATATCGCTCTAAAGAGGAAGGAGCGAAACGCCCACAAGGAAGGACGCTTACGAGACGTAGAGTGGTATCGCGTGGTCCAAACCGGACTCGTTCCACACGAAGCCTCTCTGAGATTAGGGCATACGCCGCGCCCATCCACGCATGCCTTCCCACCATCAGGTTCCCCTCAGGGCACGAAGACGGATGATACTTCTAGGTTCTCCTTATACATACAACGGACTACGTACTGCTCACAGTTATATAGACCTCGAAGCGGAGCGGAACAGCCCATGGACTGGGGACTGGGAGGGCCTGAATGAGGAGTAGTGGAATGCGTAAAAGACTCCTGATAGAGCCAAGGATGGGTGAGTTAAGATAGAGTTTACAAGAGCATTTTAGATAGAATACAAGTGAGAGCTATAGGCGATAGTTAGAAGGATCCAGAACGGGCTACCTTTTTTCGGGATCGGTTTGACATATGCGCGCTCCCAGCACTGAGGAAAAGTATTAGTATAGACACACATAGCTAGAGTAAGAGATCGCTTGGATACGAGGACACGGTCCGCCAGCTCAGAGAGACTAGCCATCCACCTTTCAAACACGGTGGAGTAGATTTGCGCATTCCAGAGGGCTTCAGAACATGCCTCTCAATCTAAGACGTCTAATTAGATAAAAATACGGAGGATCACATAGCATATCTCGTATCCTGTTAATCACATGTACAAGACATAGGAAAACCTGAGAGGAGAAGTTGAGTAGGCACGCGAGAGAAGCCAAATTCGTCCATGGGTATTGAGATTATATATATGATATAGATGAGAGGCCGAATGTCACGATAGCACTGTGTAATCAGAAGGAGTAGTTTAAATCACAACAGAACCGTACTAGAGCGAATAAGGGGAGGTAAAGTGACAGATTTACAAATAGTATGTTTAGAGAATGTTTTTGGGCAAGGGGACCAGTAAATTTTATTATCTGGAGTGAGAAGAAACCAAGTCAGGTTTGATCTGCACACCTTACTTTTAGTGATAAGTGAAGCACTATGACTGTCGAGAATAGTTATCCTAGCAACTCAGATATACCGAGCAGAATGAAATTTATAGTAAAGTTGAGTGGATAGGGAGAACGAGAGTTTGTCCATGCCCGATACGCAATGTTCAATCTCATCCTATAATGGTCAGCGAGAACAAGCCTATCTATCGAACCATAATGGAATATTTTGGAGGGTGGGTAAAAAGATAGTTTGAAGAGTGGAAATTGAAACCTTGACATCCATTAGGTATGATTTAAGGCCCCATCCTTTTCAAGACGGTGATCCAGAGAGGCATCTCCGATGTCTAAATTAAGCAGGATTCATCATAGAGATAATATAAGTTATAGCCATAATAAAACAAATCGCACATTCCCAACACAATAATAAGCCCGCGATATTAAAGTTGCCCTACGACAAATTTACGTGGTATAGGCGGCCTTATGTGGTGTGTACAAGCCTCGGAAGAGTACCAGAAAAGAGAAGTTGCTCACTAAGAGTTTTCTGAAAGTCCTATTATAACGCATAACTATGTCGCGCTACAGTAGACTGTTCTTAACCTTGTAAATCTAGGAGTGCTAGAAGATATGGTTGAATAACTCTCTTATATAACGAGAAGCACGTAGTATGTTCGCTGAGAATCTATAGCTGCGAAGAGCTGTATATTCTCAAGAATGCCTGTGCGCTACGAATCCAATAGGATATGTGAGTGCTTTAGTATGGGCTTTCGAACGTTCGCAGTTCCAACTGGTGACATACTTTCCTCTTCTAACTGATTATGGTCTTCTGCCCTTTGGGACTATGGGGAGACTGGCGTGGTGGCGCTTGACATATCAAGCTTTGACCGGAGTATGGCATAGCGTCGCTAAACCCTCTTCGAAGCTCCCTTCCTTTGGATTTCTCTTCTCTTTGGCTTACTCATGTCTAGTTTCTCTCCGTCGGCTCTCATATCAGCATCGTTTGAATGGAGCGTCCTCTTCTCCTTCCTGTTAATTGTGGTGTTTCTCAGGTTCTTCTTTATCTCCAACTTTATTCCTACTTTTCAATCAACGATCTCCTCAGCTGTACTTCTAACTCTGCTCACTCTTGCCGATTACTCAACTCTCCATTCTTCTACTTTTTTCAAATCGGCTCCCTCTTTTGCATCTAGAGATGATTCTCGCGTCTGGTAGTTGACCGGATGCTAGCCCGATCTGGACGGGATTTCATGGTACGCACATTGCGGGCGACAAAAACCGGACGCCTGCGATCTTCAACTTCTTTATATATCCCCTCTCAAAAACACCTCCCAACTTTCCTATTTTCTTCGACGGCTCTAACGTCTCACCTGTGATAACATAAACATTCTTGGTCTAACATAAACAAAAATTGTCGTTGAAAGCTCATATACAATTGGTTTGCTAGGTGGCCTCAAAGAGGCCTGGGAAGTTTTTGTTTCAGGTTTGCCGGAATTTTTTTCGCTCTGAACAGTTTACTCCAAGTTATATAGGGCCTTGATTCGCCCTTGTATGGAGTACGGTTTCTACATCTGGGGGGAGGGGGGCTCCGCGCTCCACCCTTCTTATTGCGATAGGTTGAGTCTAAAGCTAAAGAGACTGATAAACTGTCTCCGTCTTTCAAATCCTTGACCCTCTATCTCTGCGACGTTGACGTTGCGCTCTCTCTCTATTCTATAGGTTAGCTAACGGTGGGCAAGTGCTTGGGGCTATGACCATCTTCGCATTCCACCACCCTTGCGTGCCCCGTTTCCTAAGGGGTGCCTTGCTCTCCACATGAATTGTTGTCGTGTGTATTGAAAACCCAGACTTGTTCATCGTGGTGCCTCTTTCTTTCCAGCTACTTCTGTTTTGTGTAACTCCTTGCCTCCTGTTTTTCCAACTGTATTTAATTTCCCCTCTTTAAAGCCAACGTCTGCGCTCACCTGAGAGATTTTCCTTAGGCTGGGAATTGGGTTTTTCATGTATTTTATTTCCTGCCCCCTCAGTAAAAAGGGGCCAGCCCGTGAGTTGGTGGTTGACTGTAATCTATATATATATATATATATATATATATATATATATATATATATATATATATATATATATATATTATATATATATATTATATATATATAGTATTTTTATATTTTTTTATATATATATTATGTATATTTATTTTAAATTCAATTAAATAAATAATTTTGAATAAGGAGTTTTTCGGAAAATTTTAAATGTTATTGATTATATTTTTTTTAAATCGAGTAACTAATTTAATACTTTTAAACAATTTTTATATTTATTTCCGTTTCCGATATTCGTTTGATATATCAAATTTCGAATATTTTATGTTAAAAACCGGAAAAATTATGATTTGGGCCTCAATTTTATTTTTGAATCATGAGTAACATTACCAAAAAAAATTGATTATCATTTAGGTATTTATTATTTGCATCAATTTATAAGCAAATAATGGAATTAAAATATATTTTTATTATGTTTGTATCCTTTACTATTTAGTGTAAATTTACAGCTAACCCCGGTAGAAAACCCGGTTTTTCCTGATTTTTTGGCCGGGGCCGGGGCCGGTCGGTTCCTATATATATATATATATATAATATATATATATATATATATATATATTAAATATATATATTATATATATATATATATAATATATATTATATATTAATATATATAATATATATATATATATATATATATATATATATATATAAATATATATATATATATATATATATATATATATTATATTATAAATATTAATTCAATTAAATAATTTTGAAAAGAGAATTTCGGAAAAATATTGATTTTCTTGAAGATATTTACTTTAAATAAATAAATACATTAATATTTTAACCATATTTATTTCCTTTTCCGAATTCATTTGATATATCAAATTTCAAATATTTTTGTTAAAAACTCGGAAAATTATAATTTGGCCTCAATTTTAATTTGAATCATAGTAAATACCAAAAAAAAAATTGATTATATTTGGTATGTTTATATTTTGCATCAATTTATAACAAGAGTAATGGAATTAAAATAATATTTTTTTATTTTGTTTGATTTACCCTCTATTATTTAGTGTAAATTTACATTTAACCCCGGTAGAAACCCCGGTTTTGCCTGATTTTGGCGGGCGGGGCGGGGCCCCGGTCGGTTTCCTAGTAGAGACTAAAGTGAAATCTTCCCTTGCTCATTCTTATTTTGATAATATATACTCATAATTTTAATTTTGAATTGCACATGGCAAATATTGTTTCAAATTCGCTTCTCAGTATACATGAGAAGTTAAGCAATATTTTTGTGGACTGGATGTTTTGTAACATCACTAAATGCAAAGTCAAAGTAAACAGAACAAAATAAACCTGAAGGGCAGATTAAAATCTTCTGCCTCCTTTTGAGCGGAGATTCAAATGAAACGGTACACACTATTTGTGAGTAGCGTTATGACGAAACAGAGAAAAATTGCTTAGCAGAAGGCAAGCGATGGATCGAGAGTAAATTCCAAAAAATAAAAGGCCGAGCGAATCCAAATGTTTGATATATATATATATATATATATATATATATAATATATATTATATAATTATATATATATATATATATATATATATATATATATATATATATAATAAATGATAATACATATAAATATATACTATATTATATATATATATGCGAAAATAATGTATATGGTGTGAGTGTGTTTGCATGCATTTAATGAAATCAAAAGTCTAAAAATTTGAAAAGGTTTGTTCTATCGAGAGACTTTTTGAGAAGTTTTCTTAAATTTTGGAATATTTAAGATTCATATATTTATACTCATTCTCTACTCCCTCTCTCTTGTTTTTATATATATATATAATATATATATATATATATATATATATATATATATATATATATATATATATATATATATATATTATATATATATATATATATATATATATATTATATATATATTATATATATATATATAATATATTATATTATATTTATATATATATATTATATATATATATCAGGCGCGGTTTTACGGGGAAGCACAAGGAGGCCGGGCCTCCTTTAAAAATAAAATAAAAAGCAACTAATTTAATAAATAATTCAAATTACTATTATTTCTATTAAAATAATGTTTAAAATGTTATTCAAGAACGCTAATTTTACATTAATCATTTATTCTCTTGCGAAACATTATTTTTCATAAGGATCATTGACTGGAGGAATTTCGATTTGTGCCTCCAAGAAAGCATAATTATAATGTTTCAAACCTGGTTGTCCAGGGCAACGTAAAAGAAACTTATTCTTATTTTGTTTTTTTGAGGATTTTTCACACAAGCCTCCTCTCGAACAAATCATAAAATAACTCTCCCAAATTATGGCATTCTACTCATAAGTAGAGTTGCCCTTTGGCAATAAATATGTGAAAAAAAATAAAGAAAACTATTTAAAAAAAAAAAAGAAAAAATTTTTTTCTTAATTACTGTTCCGATTCGTTGAGATCTGAATGTTTTGCCTCCTCCCCGCCTGCATCAGTGTGAGAGGAGCCCAACCACTTAGTGGGGTGTACGTTGAAATCCCCTAAATAGAGGATCTCAGCAATTTGATTGGATGGGAAAAAGTAACAGTCTCATGAGAAGTAGTAAGATAGTCAAAAAAAATTTGAAAATCTTGTTCCATTAGGGGAGCAGAAGCAGAAACACAAGATAATGAAGTAAGTAGGGAGAAAGATTTTTTAGCCCACAGAACTCGAATTAGGAAGATCAAGATTCTCGAAGACGTGTTTACAGGAGTAATTTATGTTTATATAGGCAGCAGACACCACCATTTAGACGGAAATTATAGAAAAAGTTATAGTTTAGAGATATTAAGTTATTTAAAAAGAATCCCGGCCAGCTGGGTCTCAAGACAATATAAAATGTTAGGTTGAGAAGTTAGAGAGGTGAATATTTCCACAGAATTTATTAGCACGCAAGGCCGCGAACGTTAGCAAAGTCAATAGAAAACCCCCGCCTGCGCCAACCCCCACATCTACTTTGCCTGTCATTTCGATCAGCCACTCGCACAAACAAACGCACACAAGCTCTAAATAGTTTAAAAATTTACACGTTTACTCAATCCACACACTCAACATATATATATATATATAATATATATATATATATATTATATTCTATATATATATATATATAATATATATATATATATATATATATATATATACAGTATATATATATCTATATATATATATAATATAGTATATATATATATATATATCTATATATATATTATAATTATATATATTATATATATATAATATATAATATATTATATTTATATATATATATATATATATATATATATATATATATATATATATATATATACAGTATATATATATATATTATATATATACTATTATATATATATATATATATCTTTAATATATATAATAATATATATATATATATGAGAGGCGACTCCTGCAC
>JABUQX010114469.1:22500-39283 GCA_015478945.1 Trachelipus rathkii | reverse complement strand
CCACACCTTAATTTAAAATCACACAACATTCTAATTGCTGTCCATTCAGTAGAACTATCGTTGACTACTAACCCATTTTGATATTGCAAACATCTACAGAATTAACCCCTTCTTTCGCTTCCTTCCCCACTTTCTTTTCAATCTGTGCACGACCCTAAGACTTCCTTCTGTCTACAGGTACTCTGACGCACTAGGTCAGGTCGCCGAGATCGTCGCATGTTAATCTTGGTGGGAGAAGGTGGGCTTCTCGACCCCCTTCAGGGGTCTGCTGTAACCACTTCTCTTTCTAACGCAGTGAGAAAAAGAGTGTGAATGATTGATCCTTCTTCAATCACCCATATCACTCCTTACACACGTGTATTGAGCTACCTATCGATGCTCTCTCGCATATATTGGCCAGAATTCCTTGTTCCGCTCCTCATCTAAGAGATAACATTATCAGAGGGTGAAGAAGGGGGACGAGGGTTTTGGGAGTGAATGACAAAACACCACCTCAAAATACAGTCCACTATTCTTATTGAAACTTTCTTCTACGATTCTAATTTGTCATTTCACATCACCTTATATTCGTTGATCATTGTATAAAGACCTTGTTTTTGTGTTATGTTATACAAAATATGTTTTAAGTCAGTAGATCAATAGATCCGTAGATCAATAGATCAAGGATGGAATGGGTGACGGGGAGGGTAGTGGATCGCTGTTTCATTTACTGATTTACTGGTTCAGACGATGTAAAACACAACTTTTTAAGTTATAAACATAAAAAGAATAATAAAAAAAATTAATAAAAAACAGAAAAGTTTTAAAGAAATAAAACAAAATAAATAAATGTTTTGTGTTAAGTTATACAAAATATGACTTGAGTCAGTAGTTCTATAGATCGATAGATCGATAGATCGATAGATCGATAGATCAATGGATCACGGGTGGGCAGATGGGGTGGTTTGATTTACTGATTTACTGATTTTACTGTTTCTAGGGTATTTAAAAAAAAAAAAATTTAGTAAAAACAAAAAAGTTTTAAAGAAATAAATAAAGTTTTTTTTTAATTTTTTTTTTTTTTAAAAATGAAACTAAATAATTTTTTAACAAAAACAAAAATAAAATAAACAAACACAAAGCAACACTGTTTTATTAAATGAATATTTACTAAATCAAAAGCGCTACGATTCGTTCTGTACGCTATGTTAGCCTTTCAACCATAGTTAAGTATGAACCTTTGTTAATGTTAGCTGTTTATTCATACTTAAGGTATGTTAGGTGTGCTGTTTTACATTATATTCTTAGTTTAGGTTATGATATGTTAGCTTTATTGATTTAAAACTTTGTTGCGTTAGGCGTATATTCGTTGGTTAGTATAATAAAGGTTAAGGTTCGATTAATTTTTGTTAAATATTACTATGTTAATGTGAATAATAATAATGATATGTTTGAAAAAGTGTGAGTAGGTTACGTTCTGGGCTCAATGTTAGTTATTTTACTGATGTTAGTAGTAACAGAGCCATCTGAGCGTTACCAGCTTTTTCTCAAAAAGTATAAGAGCTATAGGTCTGAAACTTGGAATATGTTCTATGGTATGTTAAGCTCGATACACGTGAAATTTCAAGTCGCTAGGATGTATATAGGGGGTACCTCCCCATGAGAGCGTAGCTCAAATAATGGGTTACGCCCTTGTTACAGCTTCCGAGCGGGTGAGATTTGGCCTAACGAGAGTTTGGAACAATCGCCCAGGTGTGCGAAGCACGTGAGCACGGGAGCGCGCGCGCACGTGCGCGCGCACACACACATTCTTCTTATTATTATTATTATTATTATTATTATTATTATTATTATTATTATTATTATTATTATTATTATTATTATTATATTATTTTATATTATTATTATTATTATTATTATTATTATTATTATTATTATTACGAAGATTCGATTCCCGTAGGGAATCGATTCTGAGTCGAAAAACGATTCCTGCAAGGAATCGTTTTTTTACGCACCGATTCCTACTCCGGCTCCGGCTCTGACTCCGGCTCCGGCTCCGGCTCCGGCTCCGGCTCCGGCTCCGGCTCCGGCTCCGGCTCCGGCTCCGACTCTGGCTCTGGTCCAGCTCCAGCTCCGACTCTGCCAGCGCTACCGACTTTGGTTCAGCCTCTGAAGTTTTTTCTTATTCTTATTTTTATTATTATTATTATTATTATTATATTATATTATTATTATATTATTATTAGTTTATTATTATTATTATTATTTTATTATTATTTATTATATTATTAGTATTATTATTATTAAATGATTGCAGAGTGAAGGCGCTATATATATCTATAAGGGTTGGAGTTATCGCAATGGGGTAAAATTTGGAAGGAGGTTATATGATGACGTAACCTCGTCGTAGACGAGGTTACGTCCCCGTGGGTCCCCCAAAGAGGGACCCCACCCCCATTAAAAAATCGACATGTTCGTAGAAGGCTAAAATTTGGTGAGAGGATTCAAAGTTGAACCCTCGCGAGTACGACGACGTCTACGACGAGGTTACGTCCCCGTGGGTCCCCCAAAGAGGGACCCCACCCCCATTAAAAAATCGACATGTTCGTAGAAGGCTGAAATTTGGTGAGAGGATTCAAAGTTGAACCCTCGCGAGTACGGGTGCCCAAATTATACGCGCAAGTACTCGTGTGTCAAATTTTTCCCACACCAAATTTTTTAGCTTTTTTATTATTTTTTGCCACCTTTTAGGTACGGATTATGTAATTCAGTCCTTTTAAAGTTGTTCTGTAGAGTTTTGTTAATTTTTGTTTGTTATTACTATTTTTAAAAAAATTTTGAAAATTGAAATTAAGTGGCGACCTTGCCAGGAAATTTTTTTTTGCCCAATCAGCACAAAATTAAAAAATTAATAAAAAAAAAACTATACATAGAAATTTGTTCAAATTTGGCTGTTATATTCCTAGAAACGTACTAAATCAATTTTTTATATCAATATAGCCCAACAAATTAGCTGAAAATATTTATATTCGATTTTACCCTCGCGAGTATTTTGTGGGCATTTTTGCACGAACGAACTTAAGCTCTTCCTAATGTTTTTTATTTATGGCCAATTTATGAAAATTTGTGTACATATATTTCAACATGTCCCTGAGGAATACCTGGAACGAGAAAAAAATTGAACAAATAGAAAATTTTTTTTAATAAAAGAAAAGTGCTTTTGGAAACTTGTATCTCGCGAGGGTGAATTTCTAGAAAGAATTGGTATCGGAATCTGAGGAGCTGGCTCCGGCACCGGTGCTGGAGCTGGTGCTGTGAATAGTTAATAAACAGTCGTATAACAACAATGTTGGTGTGTTTATATAGTTTATCGAACCGGTAGATCTCGAATATGAGTGATATATAAGTCTGGATAGGTGTGTAGACCTCTTAAGGGGGGGATTCTACCCCCAAACATTGAATATCGACATAGAATGATGAAACTCGGTATATACCCTTCATATAAGGTACCCATATCATATATAGGATTAAATAGCTGTACACACCCCAAAGTGGGCCTCAAGCCCCCCAAACCTGAAATATTGCCATAGAACGACGAAATTTTCTTATAATGTAACCTCGATACAGAAAAGAAAAAAAAAAGAAAAAAAAATAAAATTTAAAAAAAATTAAAAAAAAAATTTAAATTTTTTTTATAAAATAAAATAAAAAAAATAAAAAAAAAATAAAAAAAAAAAAATTAAAAAAAAATAAAAAAAAATAAAAAAAAATTAAAAAAATATTTAAAAAAAAAACTAAAAAAAAAATTTAAAAAAAAATTAATAAAAATAAATTTTTTTTTTTTTTTTTTAAAATTTAAAATTAAAATTTTTTTATTCTTTTTAAGTTTATATCCTAAAAAATACGTTTTTTATATAAATTAAACCAGCCCCAGAGCCTCCAGAGCCTCCAGAGCCCCCAGAGCCTCCAGAGCCTCTAGAGCCTCTAGAGCCTACCCAACCTCCCCATCCTCCCACCCTCCCTACCCTCCCCATCTATGATCTATTGATTCATGTCATATTTTGTATAACATAACACAAAAACTTTCATTTATTTTTTGTTTTATATGTTTTAAACAGTTTGTTTTTACTAAAATTTTACGCTTTTCATATTTTATAACTTAAAAATTTACGTTTTTATATAAATCAAACCAGCCTCCAGAGCCTCCAGAGCCTCCCCAGCTTCCCCATCCTACCACCCTCCCTACCCTCCTCATCCTCGCCACCCCCCCCATCTATGATCTATTGATTCATTGATCTATTGATCTGTTGATTCATGTCATATTTGTATAACATAACACAAAACTTTTTTTTATTTTTGTTTTATATGCTTTAAACAGTTTGTTTTTACTAATTTATTTCTTTTCATATTTATAACGTAAAAAATCGTCTAATTATCTTACTGACCAATGAATATATGCTAACGTAACAAAGTTTCCACATCAATAAAGCAAACATATCATCATCTGAACTACAAATATAATGTACAACGACAAAAGCTAACATACCTCATGTAGGAATAAACTGATAACAGTAATAAAGTTCCACACATAACAACAGTAAAGTAACTGACATAGCATACAAAAACGTAACCTATCCACCCAGTTCTCAAACATATCTCTAACATATCGTTGTAATTTACATTAGCATAGTAACATTTAACAAAACTTTATCATAACCTAACCTAATTATCATACTGACCAAACGAATATAATGCTAACGCAACAAAGTTTCACACCAAGTAATGCTACATAACATAACCTGCTGTAAGAATATAATGTATAACCGCAAACCTAATATACCTCACGTACGAATTAAAACTGTGAAACATTACAAAGCTCCATACTTAACAACAGTAAAGTAACTAACATTGGGCCAGAACGTAAACCTACTCACACCTTTTCTAACATATCATGGATATTTTTACATTAACATAGTGATATTCAAAAAAAATATTTATCATAACCTTGTCTAATTATCATACTGATCAATGAATATATGCTAACGTAACAAAGTTTTCACATTAATAAAGCAAACATAGCATCATCTGAACTAAGAATATAATCCACAATGACAAAACCTACATCACCTTACGCTCGAATAAACTGCAGACAAGTAACAAAGATCCATACTTAACAACAGTAAAGTAACTACAATGAGTACAGAACGAAACAGGTACGAAGCTGATGCGGTAAATATTCATTTAACAAAACAGTATCGCGCTATTGTTTGTTATTTATTTTATTTATTTTATTTATTTTAATTTCATTTTCTTTAAAACTTTTTTGTTTTTAAAAAATTTTTATTTATTTTTAATTTCATTTCTTTAAAACTTTTTATTTTTTAAAATTTTATTTATTTTTAATTTCATTCTTTAAACTTTTGTTTTTAAAAAAACTTTTATTACTTTTAATTTTATTTCTTTTTAAAACTTTTTGTTTTTCACAATTTTTCAAACATATCTCTAACATATCACTGTTATTTTTACATTAACAACGTAACATTTAACAAAAATTTATCATTACCTAACCTAAACATCATACTAACAAACGAATATAAGCTAACGTTACAAAGTCTTACATCAATAAGCTAACATATCATAACCTGAAACTCAGAATATAATGTACAACACAAAACCTTACCATATCTTAACCGACGAATAAACCAACTAACATTAACAAATCATACTTACAATAGTTAAAATAAACTTAACATTCAACAAACCTAGCTATTCATACTTTTTTCAAACATATCTCTAACATATCACTGTTATTTTTACATTAACTACGTAACATTTAACAAAAATTTATCATTACCTGACCTAAACATCATCCTAACCATCGAATATAAGCTAACGTTACAAAGTCTTCATATCAATAAAACTAACATATCATAACCAGAACTCAGAATATAATGTACAACGACAAAACCTAAAATATCTTAACCACGAATAAACAACGGTTAAATAAGGGCATGGCCCTTCGGGCTGTGCCCTTACCTCTTACACCCCCCTTCGGGGTACCCCTAGATGGTTCTTCGTGCGTCTCTCTGGGGTGATCTCCACGTAGTGCTTACAGTCCTGCCAAATCGCCTCTGTATGATGCTTTGTTGCCAAATCTATCAGTTTGTCTATAGTAAAGCTTGAGATTGTTATACTTTATTAATGTCTACAGTTTATTCACTCTTAATGTATGCTAGGTATGCTGTGGTACTATATGTTTTTAGTTCTGGAGATATTATGTTAACGTTTATTCGTTGATCTGTATGATCGAAAGGTTATTTTATGATGTTTGACAGAGAATTTTGTTAATGTCCATGCTTATTCATAGTTCAAAATGATGTTATATTTGATATGTAAGACATTTTGATGAATGTTGTATCAATTCATAGTTCAAGATGGTGGTATCTTTGATAGTTTTGGACACTTTGTTAAGGAATTTTGCTAGCTAATGCTGCTTTATCTGCTGATGATATGATTGAAAGCCAGTAAGGTTGAAGTTTTGCTATCGTTGAGGTTATAGGATTGTGAGAACCCTTATAATTAGTCCAAATTTAATGTTCCTTTGAGATCTTGATATTGTATTTTCTACTGTAGGTTTCGCCCTCTTGGTAAAGGGATTTCGAGTTAATATGTCTAGGCTATGTTTAATTTCTGTTACGTTTTTAATGTGAAATTAAAACTGGTTTGTTAGAGAAATGACAAGTTTCGTAAGATGCTATAGTGCTAACTGATGATGATGTGTTAGAAACGTGAGGTTAGGTTAAGTTTTTTGTTGAGTAATGTTAGGCTTGCTTGAGAATTTTGCTTGTGTCTACGTTTATTCATAGTTCAAAATGATGTTATATCGATATGAGTTGACAATTGATGAATGTAGTGTAAAGGTTCTATTTCATGTGCCGGTATCTTTGAGCTTTGGTCACTTTGTTAAGGGAGTGTAATAATAACTGCTGTAGCTGTTGCTGTGAATATGCTGGGAAAAGGGATACATGGTTTTGTGTTTCGGTAGCTACTACCTTGAATTTAAGTGGGATTTTGTGAATGTTAGCTGATTACATACGTGAGGTATGGTGAGATTTGTCGTTGTATATGTATTCCTTTTAGTAGTTTTTTATCACTCTTCTTTTCTTCTTTTTAGTTATTGTATGTTAGCTTTATTGATGTTGAAACTTTTTTTGTTTTATTTTCCTTAGCATATAATCGTTGGTCTTATGATAATTAGACAAGGTTATGACAAAGTTTGGTTAAATATTAAAATGTTAAATTAAAAATACCGATGATATGTTACAGATACGTTTGAAAAAGTGTGAGCAGGTTACGTTATGTAAGCAATGTTAGTTACTTTACTGTACTGGCGTTAAGTATGGAACTTTATGGTGAACTGTTTTATTCGAGCGTCAGGTTGTTAGGTTTGCGCTGTACATATATTCTCAGTTCATGGTTTATGAATATGTTCGCTTTATTGATGCTAAAAATTGTTACGTCAGCATATATTCGTTGGTCAGTTTGATGTTTCAAATTATTCATGTTTTATTTATCCAAAATGATTAGCTTCATAAATATGCCTTGAATCAAGAGATACAATAGATCAGGAAGGTTGGAGTATGGGATGGGGTGGAAGGGTTGGGTAGGGAGGGGAGTAGAGAGCCTGGTGGTTTGATTTACTGATTTATATTTTATTTTATTGAAAGAGCTTGTTTTTATGTTATGTTCGGCTAAAACTTTGTTATTTTTTATGTTATGTTTGGATAAACTTTGTTATGTTTGCATTATTCGGTTGGGATTTTTACGATATTTAGACAAGGTTATGATGGATTTTTGTTAAATTTTACTATATTTAATGACCTGTGAGAAAAAAACTGCTCGATAGAAGCCTTATATTGTTTAGTTATGATAAAATGAGTCAGGTTATACTAAATTTTGTTAAATATTACCGGGTTAATGTAAATTTAACATTGATATGTTAGAGATATGCATGAAGAAGTTTGAATAGATCACGTTTTGTATGCAATGTTAAGTACTTTACTGTTGTTAAGTATGGAACTTTGTTAATGTTAGTAGTTTATTCGGACGTTAGGTGGGTTAGTTTTGTCATTGTACATTAAAAAATCTTAGTGTTATCTAAGGTGATGCGAATGTTAGCTTATTAACTAATGTGAAAACAATGTTACGTTAGGATATATTCCGTGTTAGATTATATAAAGAACTTATTTTTTACTATGTTTACCCGAAATGACTAATCGATTTGTGACCCGAATCATTAGATCATAAGGTCAGGGTCGGGTGGATAGGGACGTGTGGGGAGGGGCCCTAACCTCTCAGCCCCCTGTGGTTTTATGTGTTTTTGGCATTTTTGAATTTACTGATTTACTGCTTAAAATCGGTAAACTATACACTTTACTATGAATTATGATTTATTCAAAGAACCTTATTTTTTATGTATTGTATTGTATAAAACTTTGTTATTTTGTTATATTTGGGTAAAACTTTGTTATGTTTCACTTTATTGTGGTTAGATATCACCCAGTATTTGATTTGTGTTTAAATATTATTTACAGGATAATGTTAAAAAAACTTTAGATACGTAGCAATATTTCGTTCGGTCTTGTATGATAATCGGACAAGGATATGATACATTTTTGTTAAATATTACTATGATAAGTAAAAGAACCTCTTTGTTTGTTGTCTTGGTTAGGAGTGTAGATATATTACGTTTTGTCCGTATGATAACTCGGACAAGATATGATACATTTTTTGTTAAATATACTGTGTCAAATATTAAGATTAACGTTATATGTAGAGTATGCTTGGAAAAAAGATGATTAGGTTAGTTTTGCATGCTTTTTTTTGTTGTTACTTTACAGGTGTTTAGGTCTGGAACTTTGTTCAATGTTAAACTGTTTATTCGTATGTAAGTTGTGTTAGGTTTATCGTTGGGCCTTATATTCATAGTTCAGATGATGCTGTGTAAGATTTATTAATGTGAAAACTTTATTACGTTAGAGTTATATTCGTCGATCAGTATGATAATTAACAAGGTTATGATATTTTTGTTAAATATTACTGTAATCTAAAATTAACATTGTTATTGTTAGAGATATGCTTGACCAAAGTTGCATAGGTTACGTTTTTGTATGCATATTTAGTTACTTTACTACGTTAAGTGGACTTTGTTATGATTATTCATACGTAAGGTATGTTAGATTTGTTGTTGTACATTATATTCTTAGACCTGATGATGTTATGTTAGATTTAATAACGTGAAAACTTTGTTACTACGTTTTACTTTGATATTTTATTCGAAGAACTTCATTTTTGTGTTGTGTATGGTTAAAACTTTTGTTATTTTTATGTTAGATTCGGATAAAAATATATTAAAAAAATACACCAACGTTGTTAAAACAAGAATCATATTTATTGCGTAATGTTTCGAAAGGGGGAGGAGTTTGACCAATTTCTCAACTTGTATCTGATAACTCTAGTGAAACAGGATTGCGTAATGTTTCGAAAGGGGGGGAGGAGTTTGAACAATTTCTTAACTAACAGCTAAGCCGTCTACACACCGCGCTCACGTGCTAAGCGGCCCTCAACATGTATCTGATAACTCTAATGAAGCAGGAAATACAAATACACCTGTGAAACGAATTGCACGTAAGACACGAGTATGAAACTCGACTTGTATCTAATAACTCTAATGAAACAGGAAATACATGTACAAAAGTGAAACGAATTACTCGTAAGACCTGGATTCGAAAATACAAATACGGATGTATGATAATTAGACAAGGTTATGATAAGTTTTTGTTAAATATTACCATGTTAATCTAAATTAACATTGTTATGTTAGAGATATGCTAGACAAAGTATACATAGATTACGTTTTTTGTATGATATGTTAGTTAGTGTGGAACTTTGTTAATGTTAACAGTTTATTCGTGTTTTTTAGAGTTTTTTTTAATTAGATTTTTTATTTGTGTTTAAGATGTGCTAGGTTTGTCGTTGTACATTATATTCTTAGTTCAGATGATGCTATGTTAGTTTTATTAATGTGAAACCTTTGTCACGTTAGCGTATACTCTGTTGATCAGTGGTATAAGATAATTTGGGAACAACCCTGTATAGAAAGGCTTTATTCGGATTATTGATTAGCATGATTAGATAGGTTATGTCACTTGATACATTTTTTGTTAGGTTTTCTTAAAAAATAACTATGCTAATGTTATAAAACATAAAGACTTTAGTAAAAACATAAAACGTTTTTAATAAATTTGTTATGTTGATCCTATCACAAGCAAGAATCAAGTGTATAGCCTAATGTTTCGAAAACGAACCAAGCAAGAATCATAGGTATTGCGTAATGTTTCGAAAAGGGGGAGGAGTTTGAACAATTTTTCGACTTGTATCTGTAACTCTAGTGGGTTGAAACAGGAAATTACAAATACAAACGTGAAACGAATTGCCCGTAAGACCTGGGTATGAAAATACAATTTTGTATGCTTGTGTTATTACTTTGTTGTTAAGTGTCGAACTTTGTTAATTTTAACCGTATATTGAGGTTTAATTTTTTTAGTTTCGTTTTATTGTACATTATATCTTATGTTCAGGTTATGTTATTATAGCTTTATTGATGTGAAAACCTTGTTACGCAGCATATATTCGTGACCGATATTGTTTTTTCTAATTGTTGTGCCATTATTATTAAATGTTTACATTTTTATGTGTAAAATTAACATGATATGTTAGAGATATGTTTGAAAAAAAGCGTGAATATGTTACGTTCTATGCAATGTTAGTTACTTTACGTGTTAAGTATGAAAACTTTGTTATTGTTAGCTGTTTATTCATGTTAAGGATGTGTTAGGTTTGTGGGTGTACATTTATATCTTAGTTCTGGTTATATGTTGCTTTATTGATGTGAAAACAATGTTATGTTAGCATATATTCATTGGGCAGTATGATAATTAGGTTAGGTAATGGTAAATTTTGTTAAAGTTACTATGTTAATGTAAATATAACAGTGATATGTTATAGGAGATATGTTTAAAAAAAAGTGCGAATAGTGTACGATCTGCACGCAACGTTAGCTACTTTTCTGCTGTTAAGTATGGTACTTTGTTAATGTTGATTGTTTATTCATGTTTAAGGTATGTTAGGTATGATGTTATACATTATATTCTTACATCTGGTTATGTTATGTTAGCTTTATTGATGTGAAAACTTTGTTATGCCAGCATATATTCGAGGGATAGTATAATAATTAGGCTAGGTTATGGTAAATTATTGTTAAATGTTACTATGTTAATATAAAATAACAGTGATATGTTAAAGATATGTTTGAAAAAAGTATGAATAGGGTACGGTCTGTATGCAATGTTTGCTACTTGCCTGTAGTTAATTATGGTACTTTGTTAATGTTAGCTGTTTATTCGTGTTTAAGGTATGTTAGGTTCTGTCGGTGTACAGTATATTCTTAATTCTGGTTATGATATGTTAGCTTTATTGATATGAAAACTTTGTTACGTTAGCATATATTCGTTGGTAAGTATGATGCTTAGGTAAGGTGATGATAAAATTTTTGTTAAATGTTACGATGTTAATGTAAAAATAACAGTGATGTGTTAGAGATATGTTTGAAAAAGTATGAATAGGGTACGTTTTATTGCAATGTTAGTTACTTTACTATTGTTAAGTATGGAACTTTGTTAATGTTAGTTTTTAATCGTGGTTAAGATATGTTAGGTTTTGTCGTTGTACATTATATTCTGAGTTCTGGTTATGATATGTTAGTTTTATTGATATGAAGACTTCTGTAACGTTAGCTTATATTCGATGATTAGTATATAAAGAGCAGTAATGATAAATTTTTGTTAAATGTTACGTAGTTAATGTAAAAATAACAGTGAAATGTTAGAGATATGTTTGAAAAAAGTATGAAAAGGGTACGTTTTGTTGCAATGTTAGTTATTTTACTATTGTTAAGTATGGAACTTTGTTAATGTTAGTTGTTTATTCGTGGTTAAGATATGTAAGGTTTTGTCGTTGTACATTATATTCTGAGTTCAGGTTATGATATGTTAGCTTTATTGATGTGAAGACTTTGTAACGTTAGCTTATATTCGTTGGTTAGTATGATGTTTAGGTCAGGTAATGATAAATTTTTGTTAAATGTTACGTTGTTAATGTAAAAATAACAGTGATATGTTAGAGATATGTTTGAAAAATTGTGAAAAACAAAAAGTTTTAAAGAAATAAAATTAAAAATAAATAAAGGTTTTTTTAAAAACAAAAAGTTTTAAAGAAATGAAATTAAAAATAAATAAAAAGTTTTTAAAAACAAAAAAGTTTTAAAGAAATGAAATTAAAAATAAATAAAAATTTTTTAAAAACAAAAAGTTTTAAAGAAATGAAATTGAAAATAAATAAAATAAATAAAATAAATAAATAAATAAACAAACATAGCGCGATACTGTTTTGTTAAATGAATATTTACCGCATCAGCTTCGTACCTGTTCGTTCTGTACTCATTGTTAGTTACTTTACTGTTGTTAAGTATGGACCTTTGTTATTGTCTGCAGTTTATTCGAGCGTAAGGTATGTTAGATTTTTGTCATTGTGGATTATATTCTTAGTTCAGATGATGCTATTTTTGCTTTATTAATGTGAAAACTTTGTTACGTTAGCATATATTCATAGATCAGTATGATAATTACACAAGGTTATGATAAATTTTTGTTAAATATCACTATGTTAATGTAAAAATATCCATGATATGTTAGAAAAAGTGTGAGTAGGTTACATTCTGCGCTCAATGTTAGTTACTTTACTGTTGTTAAGTATGGAGCTTTGTTAATGTTCACAGTTTATTCGTACTTAAAGCTTGTTAGGTTTGTCGTTGTACATTATATTCTTAGTTCAGATTATGACATGTTAGCATTATTGGGGTGAAAACTTTGTCGCGTTAGCATATATTCGTTGGTAAGTATGATAATTAGGTTAGGTTATGATAAAGTTTTGTTAAATGTTACTATGATAATGTAAATTACAACGATATGTTAGAGATATGTTTGAGAACTGGGTGGATAAGTTACGTTTTTGTATGCTATGTCAGTTACTTTACTGTTGTTATGTGTGGAACTTTGTTACTGTTATCAGTTTATTCATACATGAGGTATGTTAGGTTTTGTCGTTGTACATTATATTTGTAGTTCAGATGATGATATGTTTGCTTTATTGATGTGGAAACTTTGTTACGTTAGCATATATTCATTGGTCAGTAAGATAATTAGACATTTTTTACGTTATAAATATGAAAAGCATAAAATTTTAGTAAAAACAAACTGTTTAAAGCATATAAAACAAAAATAAATAAAAGTTTTGTGTTGTTATACAAAATATGACATGAATCAACAGATCAATAGATCAATGAATCAATAGATCATAGATGGGGAGGGGCGAGGATGAGAGGGTAGGGGAAGAGTGGTAGGATGGGGAAGCTGGGGAGGCTCTGGAGGCTGGTTTGATTTATATAAAAACGTAAATATTTAAGTTATAAATATGAAAAGCGTAAAATTTTAGTAAAAACAAACTGTTTAAAACATATAAAACAAAAAATAAATGAAAGTTTTTGTGTTATGTTATACAAAATATGACATGAATCAATAGATCATAGATGGGGAGGGTAGGGAGGGTGGGAGGATGGGGAGGTTGTGTAGGCTCTGGAGGCTCTGGAGGCTTTGGGGGCTCTGGAAACTCTGGAGGCTCTGGGGGCTGGTTTGATTTAGATAAAAAACGTTTTTTTTTTAAGTTATAAACTTAAAAGGATAAAAAAAAATTTAATTTTTTAATTTTTTTTTTAAAATTTTTAATTTTTTGTAATTTTTTTTTTATTTTAAAAAAAATTTTTAATTTTTTTTTTATTTTTATTTTTATTTTTTTATTTTAATTTTTCTTTAACTTTTTTTTTTTTTAAAGTTTTTTTTTAATTTTTAAAAAAAAATTTTTTTCTTTTTATTTTTTTCTTTTCTGTATCGAGGTTACATCATAAGAAAGATGTATACTATGTTTCGTCGTTCTATGGCAATATTTCAGGTTTGGGGGGGCTGGAGGCCCCCTTTAGGGTGTGTACGACTATTTAATCCTATATTTGGGGGTAGAATCCCCCCGTGAGGGGTTCTAGACACCCTATACGGACTTATAACCATCATATTCGAGATCTACGGGTTCGATAACCTATATAAACAAAAAAACATTGTTGTTATACGACTGTTTATTAACTATTCACCGCACCGGCTCCAGCACCGGTGCCGGAGCCAACTCCTCAGATTCCCATATCAATTCTTTCTAGAAATTCAACTCTGAATCCTCTCACCAAATTTCAGCCTTCTACGAACATGTCGATTTTTCAATGGGGGTGGGGTCCCCCTTTGGGGGACCCACGAGGACTTAACCTCGTCTACGACGAGGTTACGTCATCATATAACCCCCTTCAAATTTTAACCCAATACGATAACTCTAACCCTTATAGATATATATCGGAGCCATAGGCTGAGCCGGAGCCTGAGCCTGAGCCTAAAAAATCCTTTCATAATAATAATAATGATAATAATAATAATAATAATAATAATAATAATAATAATAATAATAATAATAATAATAATAATAATAATAATAATAATAATAATAATAATAATAATAATAATAATAATAATAATAATAATAATAATAATAATAATAATAATTGTAATAATAGTAATAATAAAAATAAGAAAAAAACTTCAGAGGCTGAACCAGAGTCGGTAGCGCTGGCAGAGTCGAAGTCGGAGCTGGAGCCAGAATCGGAGCCGGAGCCGGAGCCGGAGCCGGAACTGGAGTCAGAGCCGGAGCCGGAGCCGGAGTAGGAATCGGTGCGTAAAAAAACGATTCCTTGCAGGAATCGTTTTTCGACTCAGAATTCTTCGTAATAATAATAATAATAATAACAATAATAATAATAATAATAATGCGTGTGTGCGCACGTGCGCGCGCTCACGTGCTTCGCACACCTGGGCGATTGTTCCAAACTCTCTTTAGGCCTAATCTCACCCGCTCGGAAGTTGTAACAAGGGCGTAACCCATTATTTGAGCTACGCTCTCGGGGGGAGGTACCCCCTATATACATATACATCCTAGCGACTTGAAATTTCACGTGTATCGAGCTTAACATATACATAGAACATATTCCAAGTTTCAGACCTATAGCTCTTATACTTTTTGAGAAAAAGCTGGTCACGCTCAGATGGCTCTGTTACTACTGTTGTTATGCATGGAGTTTTGTTAATGTTAACAGTTTATTCGTTCGTAAAATATGTTAGGTTTGTCGTTGTACATTATATTCTTAGTTCAGGTTATGTAATGTTACCTTTACTGATGTGAAAACTTTGTTACGTTGGGATATATTCAAGGGTTAGTATAAAAAAAACTTATTTTTATGTTTTTATGTTTATCCATAATAATACTCGAGATGTGATTTGACTCAATAGATCAATAGATCAATAGATCAATAGATCAATAGATTGTGTAGGTGGGTGGTGGGGATAGTAGTTACTTTACTGACTTGCTGATTTACCGATTTACCGCTTTAGGGTATGTAAAAAACCTAAATTTGTAAGTTATAAACATAAAAAGAATATTTTTTTATTATTATTTTACATTTATACTTTGTTTAATTTTTTTCAATTTTTTTTTATTTATTTATTTATTGATTTCTTTATTTATTTATTTATTTATTTACGAACATACAACCCTCTTATTCGAGATCTACAGATCCGATAACATAAATAAGGACATCAACATTGTTGTTATACGAATTGGGTATATACCAAATTTCATCGTTCTATGTCAATTTCCAAGATTTTAGGGTATAGCCCCAACATCATGAGGGTGTAGTGTTATTTTACCTCTTCTACAACGAAAACACCTTATATGAAAGCTGTATACCAAGTTTCAACGTTCTATGACCACTTCCGAGATTTTGGGTCACAGCCCAACATTATGAGGACGTAGTGTTATTTTACCTCTTCTGTATCGAGGATACATTATAAGAAGGTTGTATACCAAATTTCATCGTCCTATGTCAATATTCAAAGTTTTGGGGCACAGCCCCATCATCTAGGGGGGTTTAGTGTCATTTTACATCTTCTGTATAGTTGTTACATCCTAAGAAAGGTGTATACCAAATTTCATCGTTCTATGTTAATATTCAAAGTTTTGGGGCACAGCCCCCTCATCTAAGGGGAGTAGTATCATTTTACATCTTATGTTTCGATGTTACATTATAAGAAGGCTGTATATCAAATTTCATCATTCTATGTCAATATTCAAAGTTTTGGGGCACAGCACCATCACCTAGGGTGCGTAGTGTGATTTTACCTCTTCTGTATCGATGTTACATTATAAGAAGGCTGTATATCAAATTTCATCGTTCTATGTCAATATTCAAGGTTTTGGGGCACAGCACCATCATCTATTGGCGTAGTGTGATTTTACATCTTCTACAACGAGGGTACCTTATAAGAAGGCTGTATATCAAATTTCATCATTCTACGTCAATATTCAAGGTTTGGGGGCATAGCCCCATCACCTAGGGTGCGTAGTGTTATTTTACCTCTTCTATATAGATGTTACATTATAAGAAGGCTGTATATTGAGTTTCATCGTTCTATGTCAATAATCAAGGTTTTGGGGCACAGCCCCATTACCTAGGGTGCGTAGTGTGATTTTACCTCTTCTA
>JABUQX010114469.1:0-17500 GCA_015478945.1 Trachelipus rathkii | reverse complement strand
ACCCTTGTCTACGAAGCTCTAAGTTTGTGGTACGGGCTGATTAGCTCCCTCGAGCACCGCCGCTCTACTATAGAAAGGAGATTCACACCCAACATCTCCGCCACAAAGTATAGAGGGTCAAGTAACTGGAAAGTATAAAAACAGTTTATAAACCTTTTGGCCTTTGACTCGACCCATCCAAAAAGCCAGGTAACAGAGCCCCCCAAATAGACAGTACTCCATACAACGGATCCTGAATCTGGAGCACTGAGAAAAGGAAAAAAGTCTCCATGCACTAACAAAACTCCCTTTCGTGAGCCGCCAAGCAACCTTTTATTAGTTCCAAACATTTTGTTTATGTCAGCCAAGAATTATATATGTCAACAGGAAACGAGAACCTTTGAAAAATAGCGATGTAGAACGGGTTCTTAAGAATTTGTAGAAGGTTATTTTTAAAGATGAATATCGGCAATTGCACCCCACCCGAATTCTATCCAATCACGAAAAGAATAGAAATAAACGAAGCTCTAGGAAGTAAAAGGAACAGATTGAATAGTGAAAATGAAGGTCAAAGCAACGTGATAGTTAGATAGCAGTAGAAATCATTAATGAAAACGTAATAAAGAGGAACAACATAACCCGAAGAACACACTATTAATATAAAAAAGAAAATCGCCCATTCAACAAAACAGCATATGTCAATGAAAGAAAAACTAAAATAATAAGCAAAAGTAAGAGAACCCAAAGAGGCTTAAACAGCACCTCATACTTCAAAATCCTGATATTCAACCCACACGCAATTCTCCCCTACATTACGGAACATAAATCGTTACATACAAAATTATCTAGTAACCGACGCCGAAACCTAGCTGCATCAAAGAGTAATGGAGATTCCAGATTAAATGAGTTGAAGGCTTTTCAAAATCTTAATAGAATACAATAAGCATAGGGCGTAGTTAGAATCACTACTTTTCGAAACAGATTAATGTGCGTGCTTCAACACAGGAAAAGTATAGGTATTAAACATAGAAACTATAGTGAATTAGGGGCAGTCAGACGGGACACATCCATCAAAATTGGAATCCATCGCCTCCGCCTTCCTACTTCATAATCTCAGACCCATGCACGATAATTATCACAGGCAAAAACACGAGAGAAGAACGAATAGAATGGGATTCTCTAGTTTTGTTAGAAAAGGCCAAAAAGAAGCTAGGTGAAAATCGTTTATGGATAGCAGATCCTCAATTACAATAGAGGGGAAAGCATTTACAAAGTTAAGATTTATGCAAACATAAATTATTCTAGGAATAGATTAGCATTTACTTCTTTGATAAAGCCCGCTTTGGTCGACAACAGATCCCTGAACTATTTAGCTAAGAAAATTACAATATAGAAAACGAAATTTTCCCACCGATATACGCTCTAGCCTGAATGCAGAACAGCATGATCGACATGGATTATAAATACCTCAATGGATGAAAGATATAAAACAGGCCAAAAGTTAGTAAGATATTCAAAAAACATAGAAAATCTGCTTAACATCAGAAGCACAAATTTGTAGAGAGGAGAGATTTTAAGCCAAGACATCGATAGATTTCTAGATTCTCCAAACGGTTTTAGATGATGTTTACATTTCGCACTAACTCCACAACAAACGAAATTAAATAATATTGGTACATTAACAGTAGAGTTATTCTTAGCCATCTGGAGTCTCAGACAAAACAAAAGGTAGGTTGAGTAGAGATGAATATCACAAGAAATTAGATTAACCCATGAAATAATAAAGATAAAACCAAAATAAAAAAACAAAAAAAAAAAAAAAAAATATCCAATACAATAATTTAACTCAAGCCACACAAACAAACAACAAACAAAAACAAATAACAAAAACAAGTAATTCAGATCCAATTGTTACCGCAAAACGAACATTTACCAATAGAATTAAAAAGGATAACCTATTACAGAAATTAAATCTAGAAAGCGTTAAAAGCACACAAATTCCTGCACACTAAAACTAGAACGACATTTAAATCAACCATCACACACCTACACCAACAGCAAGACAAACAACCATCAACTTAACACACAATGATTACAAACAAAGGCACATTAAACGTACCCTACGTGATAAAACCTCATTAACCAAAACGTTAAATTTAAACCTTAATTATAAAATAGTATAATAAACAAAAATCTTCTCATTTTATTTCTATTAAAAGAAATAAAAAAAAAAATAAAACCAACTTAGAAATGTCAGATGCAAATTTCGGGAGAACATCTCATGTTTATTAATGGTTATTATATTAGAGCGATAATAGTAAAAACATTAGGAAATCAATGAACATAAAGCAACACTAGGGAAAAAAAAACTGAGATGGCTTCAAATAAAGTGTGATTTTGAACATAGTAAAAAAAAACATTACACACACACATGTATATATATACATATATATATTATATATTATATATATATATATAATATATATATTATATAATTATATATATAATATATATAATATATATATATATATTTAATAATATAATATATATATATATATATCAAAAATACCCCTTAAGTAATTCCACGCTGTATTTGAAACTGCCTAGAAATTTGCTAGTGTTGACACCACGATACTAAAAGTAAAGCCAGAATTTCCTTGTATATATCACCACTCAACAACCACGACGCCTCTACGTCCACGACCTACAACAACAGCTATAAATACTAAATGATTTATACACTGCTACAAATCAACCAGTTAATAAATTCAAAATAACCCAAGAAAATTTCACACTGCATTAACCTGCCTACAATGTCCGCTTAAGTTTTACGACCACCCACGATGGACTAAAAGGTAAAGCCGAAATTTCCTTGAATATCATCACCACCCAACAAACACGACACTACCTCACGCTCCTGGGCGTACGACAAACAGGGGCACCCGTAAGTGATACTAATACCAACATATTATTAACAAAACTCTACAAATCACGCAGGTATAGATTCAAAATACCTTAAAATTACACGTATACCCCCTAATTCCCTATGGCTACGACCACCCCGATGACCTAAAGTAAAGGAAATTCCTGTTGAAAATCACCCTCCAACAGACCACTACCACTCTATCCCCTCCTACACAAACAGGCACCCGTAGATGAATAACTATAACAACATATTTTATATAACAACTGCTACAAATTCAAACCATTATTATTCATAATAACCCCAGATATTCCAATGATTAACCTGCCTCAGATGTCCGCTATTGTTTACGACCCCACATGACTAAAAGAAAGCCGAAAATTTCTATAATAATCACCCACCCAACAGAACCCACGACCCTCAACCGTCCACCGTACACAACAACTCACGCTAAGGTGAAAACTTATAACTGGAACATATTGATGGTTAACATGCTACAAATTCAACCATATAGTATTCATAAAAAAACCCCTAAGTAATTCACATCGATGTGAACCTCCCTAGCAATGTCCGCTAGTTGCGACCACCCACGACAAAAAGTAAACGCAGGAATTTTCCTGTTAATATATCACCCACCAACAAACCACGACCACTCTACCCTCCACATCCGTAGCGACAACAAGTGCACGCTAAGTAAAATTATAACCACATATAGTATACAACTGCCTACAAAATCAACCAATATGGTTATTCAAAAATAACCCCTTAATAATTTCACATGCTGGATTACTGTCCACAATGTCCCCGTAAGTTGTTTACACCACCCAACACAAAATAAAGCCGAAAATTTTTCTTTAAATTCATCCTAGCCCACAGCCACACCCACCTACCCCACGCTCCCACAACAGACCCTAAGGTAAAACTTATAACGAACAATTTACGGTATACAACTCTACAATTCAAACAAGGTATTATTATTCAAAAAATAACCCCTTAATAATCACTCTGATAACCTCCCTACAAATGTCCGCGTAATGTTACCCATTCCACATGACTAAAATAAGGCAATTGTTTCCCATTTGTGAATATATCACCACCCAACAAACCCCGACTCACTCTACCCACCTCGCTCAACAAACAGACGCGATGGATACTATAACGAACATATTGTTGTAACAACTCTACAAAATTCAACGCATTAATAATCAAAATACCCCTAGTAAATCACACTCTGATTAACCTGGCCCTAGCAGATGGGTCCCGCTAATGGTTGACGACACGCACATGGACTAAAATAAACCAATTGTTCCTTGTAATATATCACCCACCCAACAGAACCACGACCACTCTACCCTCCATCTCCTATCAACAAACCACCCGCGTGAGTAAATCTTATAACCGAACAATTTATGGTATAACAACTGCTACAAAATTAAACGCATATATTCAAACCCCTTAATAAGTTCACACTCTGTGATTAACCTGCCCCTAGCAGATGTCGGCTAAGTGTTTACGACTCACCTACGAGATAAAAATAAAGGCGCGAGAATTTTCCTAGTTATATACCCACCAACAACCACACCACTTACCCCCTCCCGCAAAACACCACCGCGTTAAGTAAAAACTGATAACAACATGTGTATGGTTATAACAACTCACCAAATTCAAACCGCCCATTTTTTTTTTGGTGGATAATATCAAAAAATAACCCTTAAGTAATTCACAGGCGGATGTCAACCTGGCCTACAATTCGCGTAAGTGTTGACACCCACGCCACGATGGATAAAGTAAAAGCGGAAATGTTCTGTGGTAATATATCACCCACCCAACAGGAACCACGACGCACTCTAACCGTCAGCTCGCGTTACCACAAACAGGCACCGCGTAGAGTTGAAATACTTTTATAACCGCGAGCATATTTTTTATGGGTATAACATTTGCTACAATCAACGCAGTTATAGATTCAAAAAACCCCTAAAGTAATTCACCTCTGGTAGTGAACCTGCAGCAAGATGTCCGCTAATTTGGACGACCACGCCACAATATAAAAGTAAAGCGCGAGAATTTTCCTTGTGAATAAATACCACCAACAAACCACGACGCCACTCTTACCCTCCACCCTCGACCGGTACGACAAACAGGCACGCGTAGAGTGACAAACGTATTAACCAACATATAAACAACGCGACAAGCAACCATTAGTAGCCAAAATCCCAAATCACCACTGGATTGAACCTGGGCCCTAGAGATGTCCCCCATCATAGTAGACAGCAGATTTTCGTAAATACATAGAATAATAAAACGGACAGATAATTTATTATTCTTTCAAATTATTTCTATATGATCTGATTATTTAAACTCTTCTCTCATTTATTTAAACTGTAATATTTTCTAGATAAAAGAATGTGAAACCACGCGTAAGTCTGTCATTCCATGATGAGTTGGTCTCCAACAATAGTATCATCTACAGCCTATGTTTTATATAATTGGAATGCCAGAGTAGTTTATGAGTGATCCCTTCTTCACCACCTTGATAGGTATTCTCCCAACTATTCGTACATCTGATAACAACATACCTCTTTTTGACCAAGTTTTCAATGCACCAAGAAGTAAGGAAAGTTTTTAATATGAACAACGCTCTATTATGAAGATTACCTTAGAGACGAGTAATTAGCCGATCGCTTGATTCTACCAGTATTATATTGTGCACATATATTAGGATGATATACCGTGCCTTAATTTTTAAAATACAGTTGAGTCTTTGGGGGAGGAAGAAAATTTAAAAAACTCCAGACATACCTGCACATCACTAACAAGTGAGCCCAAATGTCTAAACGAAGGACTTCTTTATAGAAACTTAGCGCGAGGAGAATTCTGAAGATTCAACAGGCGATGAAATAGCAATATCTCAATGACAGCGTATATACAAAGTAAAACCCTCCCTAAAACATTATATACCATATGGGACATATTTATTTTTACTTGTGCTTACTAAAATTTGTGAGACTCATAGAAATCGAACTTCTGATTCGTCAAAATAATCTCTTTAAAATTATAACTGAATATATAAAAAGTCCTTCAGTTAGACATTGCTCCTTGTGTTGTTAACATTTCTTCACTCCCCAAGATCAAACATGTATTTTAAATTATAGGCCACGGTATTACTCATCCTAATAATGTCGTGACAATAATAATACGTGGTAAAATCAATGGCGATCACTACATTACTCGTGCTCCTAATCGTAATATCAGTAATAAGCGTTGTTCATATCTGTAGAAAACTTAATCCTTATTCTTGATGCATTGGAAACTTGTCAAAAAGCAAGGTATGTGTTATCAGATGTAACGAATCAGTGGAGAATACCTATCAGAGGTGGTGAAGAACGGAATACTCATAAACTAACTCTTGCATTCATTTTATATAACAACATTAAAGCTGTAGATATACATCATTGTTGGAGACCAACTCCTCATGGAATTTACAGACTTACGCGCATGGGTTTCAACATTCTTTACCACAAAAATATTACAGTCTTAAATAAAATGAGAGAAGAGTTAATAACAACACATCTTGCTGAAATTCATAAATTTGAAAAGATAATAAATATCGTCCATTTTATATTCTATATTATTTACGAACAAGTCTGCTGTCTACCTTATGATGGCGGACATCTGCTAGGGCCCATAGGTTCAATCCAGCAGTTGCTTGAAATTATTTAAGGGTTATTTTTTGAATAACCATCACACTGCCGTTTGGGAATTGTGGAGCAGTTGTTAAATATAACATTACAATATGCTTCCCGGTTATAAAAGTAATTCACTCTACGCGCGTGCCCTGTTGTCGTTACGCCGAGCGTGGACGGGTAGCTTTAGATGTGCGTCGTGGTTCCTGTTGGGTGAGGTAATATATTCACAACAGGAACAATTCTCGCGCTTTACTTTTAGTCCATCGTGGCGTGGTCGTCAAACACTTACGGCGGACAATCTGCCTAGGGCCCAGTTCCATCCCAGCAGTTGTGAAATTTTACTTATCAGGGTTTATGTTTGAGAATAAATACCTATTCAACACTGCGTTGAATTTGTAAAGCAAATGTGTATTACATAAAATATGCCCCCGGTTTATAAAGTATTCACTCTACGCGGTGCCCTGTTTGTCGCATACGCCCGAGCGTGGACCGGTTTTAGGAGTTGCGTCGTGGTCTGTTGGGTGGTGATTATATTCACACAGAAGAAAACAAATTTTCGCGCGCTTACTTTTTAGTCCATCGTGGCGTAGCTGTTCGTCAAACACTTACGCGGAATCTGCTAGGGCCCCTAGCGCGTTTACATCCCAGCAGTTGCTGTGAAAAAATTACTTAAAGGGTTCGCTTATTTCTTGAATACGTTATCACACTGCCGTTGAATTGTATAGCAGTTGTTAATACCATACAATATGTCCCCCGCGTTATAAAGTGTCTTTCACTCACTCTACGCGGTGCCCTGTTTGTCCGCTACGCCCTGAGCACGTCGACGGCGTAGAGTGCGTCGTGGTTCCTTTTGGGTGGGTTTTGCATTGTCGTAGGAACAATTCTTCGCGGCTTTCGGTCGCGAATCCATCTGGGCGTCCTCAACGTCAGAATCACTAACCGGCAGGCTTCCTGGCAGGGCCCAGGTTCACATCCATCATCAGGAAATACTTAAGGTGGGTATCTGACATACCCATCACACTGCGTTTAATTTTCAAGCAGATTGTATAACATACAATTATGTTCCCCGGTTTATAAAGTATTTCACTCTACGCCGTTGCCCCTGTTGGTGCTACGCCCCGAGCGTGGACGGGGTAGTTTTAGAGTGGTCGTTTCGGTTCCTGTGGCGTGGGTGATATAATTCACCACAGGAAACAATTTTCGCGCTTTACTTTTAGTCATCGTCTTGGGCGTTGTCGCTCAAACACTTACGCCGCCGACATCTGACTAGGGCCCAGGTTCACATCCCAGCAGTGTGATAATTTATTAAAGGGGTTATTTTTGAATACTTATCACACTGCGTGTTTGGAATTGTGCTAGCAGTTGTATATTATACATACAATTAATGTTCCCCCGGTTTATAAAGGTATTTATTTCACTCTACGCGGGTGCCCTGGTTTGTCGCATACGCACCGAGCGCTGGACGGCGATATTAGAGTGCGTCGTCGGTTCCTGTTGGGTGGTGATATATTCACCACAGGAACAATTCTCCCGTTTTACTTTTAGTCCATCGTGCGCATGGTTCGTCAAACACTTACCGACTATCTCTTATGGGCCCAGGGTTCACAGCCCAGCAGTGTGAAATTTTACTTAAGGGTTTTTATTTTTGGTGATAACCTATCACACTGCGTTGCAATTGTCTTGTCAGCATGTCTATATACGCTAAAAATATGTTCCCCGGTTTATAAAGTATTTCACTCTTACGCGGTTTGCCCCTGTTTGTCGCTACGCCACCGAGCGTGGACGGCTTAAGTGCGGTCGTGGTTCCTGTTGGGTAGGTGATATATTACCCAGAAACAATTTTTCGCGCTTTACTGTTGAGTCCATCGTGGACCGTGGTCGTTCAAACACTTACGCGGACATTTGCTAGGGCCCAGGTTCACATCCCAGCAGTTGCTGAAGAATTACTTAAGGGGTTATTTTTTTGGAATACACCATTCACACTGCCGTTGAATTGTTAGCAGTTTTTGTCTTAATACATTATTTACATATGGTTCCCCGCGCTTTATAAAGTATTCACTCTAGCGCGGTGCCCTGTTTGTTCGCTACGCCCCGAGTTGTTGGACGTCGGTAGAGTGCGTCGGGTTCCTGTGTTCGTGGGGTTGATATATTCACACAGGAACAATTTCTTCCGCGGCTTTACTTTTTAAGTCCATCGTGGCGTGTCGTCAAACACTTACGCGGACATCTGCTTAGGCCCAGGTTCGTCCAAGCAGTGTGAAAATTACTTAAGGGGTTATTTTTGAATTACCTATCAAACTTGCGTTGGAAATTTGTAGCAGTTGTTTTTTATACAGTACAATAAGTTCCCCAGTTATAAAGATTTCACTCTTACGCGGTGCCTTGTTTGTCCGCTTGAGCCTACGCGAAGCGTGGACGGGTTAGAGGCCCGCTCGTGGTTCCTGTTGGGGACGCTGTGATAATTCACCACAGGAAACCAATTCTCGGCCGCTTTTACTTTAGTATCCATCGGTGCGCGTGGTCTGTCAAAACAACTTACGCGACAATTCTGCTAGGGCCCAGAGTTTCAATCCAGCCATCAGTGTGAAATTACTTAAGGGGTTATTTTGAAATACACATCAACACATGCGTGTTTGAATTTGCTAGCAGTTTGTTATACATAAAATATGTTCCCCGGTTATGATAAAGTATTTCACTCTACGCGGTGCCCTGTTTGTCGCTAACGCACCGCAGCGTAGGATACGGCGTTTTAGCATGCCCGTCGCTTGGTCCTGTTGGCATGGGTGCATATATATTTCACCACAGGAACGATTCTCGCCGCTTTACTTTTAGTCCATCGTGGCCCTCCGTGGGTCTGTTCAAAAGCACTTTACTGCGGGACAAATCTGCTAGGGCCCAGGTCACATCCCAAGCAGTGTGAAATTACTTAAGGGGTTAATTTTATCAAAATACCCATCACACTGCGATGAATTTTGTAGCAGTTGTTATACATACAATATGTTCCCCGGTTTTATAAAGTATTTACCACTCTACGCGGCTTATTGCCCTGTTTGTGCGCGTACGCCCCGAGCGTGGTACGGGTAGAGTCGCGTCGTGGTTCCGTGTTGGCGCTGCAGTGATATATTCCACCACAAGGCAAAACAATTTCTCGCCGCTTTTTTACTTGTTAGTCATCGTTGGCCTGTAGGTCGTTCAAAACACTTCGCGGACATCTGCTTAGGCGCCCAGGTTCACATCCAGGCAGTATGTTGAAATTACTTTAAAGGGTGTTATGTTGGTTGAATGTACCTATCACACTTTGAACGTTTTTGAATTTGTTAGCAGTTGTTATAAACATACAAATAATTTTTTCCCCGGGTTTACATAAAGTATTTCACTCGCTACGCGTGATGCCCTGTATTTGTCGCTACGCCGTCGTGGACGTGGCTAGAGTTGCGTGTATCGTGGGTTTCCTGTTGAGTGGCGTCGATATTATTTCACCCACAGGAAAACAATTCTTCGCGCTCTTTACCTTTTTAGTCCATTCGTGGCGTGAGTCGAGTTTCAAACACTTACGACAGACAGACATCTGCTAGCGGCCCAGGTTCACATCCAGCAGTGTTGAAATTACTTAAGGGGTTTATTGTTTGAAGTATATATATATAATATATATATATATATATATTATATATATATATAGTATATACTATATATATATATATATTATATATATATATTATATATATATATATAATATATATATATATATATATAATATATAGGGTGATATATATACTAATATATTATATAAACATTATAATATGTGTGTGTATGTTATTTTAAATCAGTTTTGTTTAAAGGTTATTTTTAGTTTGTTTCATTTCTTAATTTATTGTTCCCTAGTGTGTTGTTTTAAGTGTTCATTGCTTTCCTTATATATTTTTACATCTTATCTATCGTGCCTATCTAAATATATAACATTAAATTAAAAAAAAAAGGAAGGGGGAAGGGGGGTTTTTTTTTTGCTCCGAAAATTTTTGCCAACTTATCCTGAAAACTATTTTTTAAGCTAAGTCTCTTGGTTTACGTTTTTTTTTTTTTTTACTTTTTTCTTTAAGATTGTTTTTAAAGAGATAATAACTATAAGAATAGATTTTTGGTTTATTTACCCATTTTTATTAATATAGGTTTTAAACAATTTAAATTTTTTAAATTTTTAAATATTTATGCTTTAATGCAGCAGTTTCATCAACGTTAGGGGGTACTTTTTTTAAATTAGCTTTTTGGTTTTAATCGGTTCATTTGTTTAAGTTAATTTCTGTTTGTCTTCGGGTTGTAGGTGTGTGTACGTGAGCAAAATCATGTGTTCGTTGATTTAAAAATGTGTTTGAGTTTAATGTGTGCCAGATTTTTGTCTGTGCTTTTAACTTTCTAGATCTTTCAAAATATTCTGTAAATACGGTTTTATTCCTTTTTTAATAATTTCCATATTTTAAATATTTTTTAAATTTCCGGTATTTAATTCCACATACAAAACAACATTTTTGAAATCTGACTTCACATTGTTTTTTTTGTTGTCTGATTTGTTTTTGTCTTTGTTGTTTTGTTTTGTTAGTGGCTTTGCGTCGTGCCTACTGCATAGGATGGCAAGCATTTGGCGTCACGCGGACCTTTCTCATCGACTTTATCAACCATCCGCGCAGCTTAAACCTCTAACATTTGCCGTGTGCTGGCTCTGGTGTGGTGCCGAATATCACCTCTCTAAACTTCTCTAACCCTAACCCTATTTGTTCTTGCTCGAAGACATCAGATGGCTAAAGAATTCAACCTCTCCAATTACAGTGGCTCAAACCCCCTCGGTCGTGTCCATCATTCATCCAACACATTTCTGGATCTCAAATGCGGGTTCCTAGTGGTCCCTGAACATTGTGGGAGTATGTGCCCAATGTATAACAATAACACTCCCTAAAAACACAGTTTCACGAGAGAATCTAGAATCTCTAACTTCGATGTTTCTATGCCTTTCTGCTTCGCTTTAAAATCTCTGTGCTGTCCTTGTGAGGGGTGCGGTCTACGTCAGTCAATTGTAAACTGTGTGCCTGTGTCCTTCTTGGCTTACTGGTTTTTTTTCTCGGCCTAACCAGAGAGATAGCAGGATTTGCTCTGGGGTTCCCGCGTCCAGTTTGCTTTTCTGAGTTTGAATATTGGTTGGGCTCTGCGCCGCCCCCCGCCGGTGCGCGTCGTGATTTTTACTGACTTCTGACGCGTCGAGCACTGCATTAATAATCTTCTCAATCCATAATGCTGAATACTGCGTCCTCTCCTCATAATCCATGTTCTCGATCATACCGCTTGCTCTCGGACCCATTCTAGGCTAGAGGACCCTGAGCTTATAAAGGGATAATATTATCGGGCTTATAGAGTGAATATCGTGCCCGAGAGCAAATTAATAATTCTCGTTTCCTTATCTATCACTTCTGTGCTAATTTTCATCCCCTTCATGCTAAAAAATCGTTTTTTCCAGGGATACTCTCGCTGTTTCGTTTCGTAGCAAAGCGGTCTATCATTCAACGAAATCGTTATATTTTCTAACTATCACTCCTATAATTCTTCCCTTTTTCCTACTGCAATAAATCTTTAATGGGCTCCTTTCTTGCCATTAAAACATCTCTAACAACTTCTGTTTATCTGCCCCTTTTCTCATTCTTAATCTTTGGATCTGAGATTCTGTTAGCTAATCTCCAACCTCATGAAAAGGCCAACATCTATCTATCACCATCCTTATTTTTCCATTAAACTTACCCTCAAACACTACTCAGTTATACCGATAATTCAGGTAGGCCATTCCTCCCTCGGCTCTCCCCTACCATACTTCTTTCCTCAGGCGGGACATCGTCCATATGCCTTTGCCCTACTTATCTATCATCAATTTAATCGGTACTCTCCTTGCTGACTATTGCGCGGACTGCTCCTGAGATCTGATGAACACCGCGTACTCAGGTAAGGCGTGTAATCGTGGCGTACCGGAGATTGGCTCCAATAAACCTCCCAAAGAGTATTTTTTGATGGACTGTGTGTTTCAGTATGGCTGACCTTAGATCCCCCTGAATCAAACTATAGTTCCTAAAATGTCTCAAATCTCAAAGACTTTTCCTCAGTGTTGAAGGCACGCACAATGTCCAACCTGTCTTTTCCTCCCGTAAATATAGGTAAACGCGCTCCCGCTCGTGATCCTTCTAACTATCGCCCTATTAGCTGCGTCATTTTTCTCCTATTGTAATTCTCTCACTCCTCACACGATCTATGAAATATGCACTATCTTCCATCAACTTTCAGTCCTATAGACCTCAACGCCTCGGTGAAATTCTCATCACTACTTACTTTTTCCGTTATCGCTCTAGTAACTCGGCACACTTTCTCGGGCCCTCGCGTACCCGCGCGCTCGTTTCTTCACTGGCGTGCACATTTATTTATCTCTATATCGGTTAACTTGCATCTCTATGGTGTCCCGCCTCCCTCCATGACAGCTACTGTCTGGACGGGTCCAAAAAAAAAAACATTCACGGGGGGTGGGGATGTCCTTTTGGTTAAAGGGGAAAATCCGCATTATCGAGGACTTGCGCGTTTACTAGAACCCAATTAGGTCGGCTTGCGCTTCACTGTTGTCATTCCTACTATCCGATGAGGCGATGTAAAATCCAGTTAACCACACTCCTCATGTTCCAAAAACGTTTTTAATTCAAAACTGCGGTTTTGCTATGCGCACGAGTCGCTGTCTCGTCTAAGCTTCCGCTCCTTTGCGGGCCGTTCCTCTCTTCTCTTTGCTTTACTTATTTTAGTTTCCCTTTTCAAATGTAAAGCAAATCATATTCGTGCAGACTCTATCTCTCTCATGAGTGCTCTTTGTGCGACTTTTTTATACTTTCCTTCTAGGTTTGAATTCAGGTAGTTGAGAGGTAGGCATCAGGTGAAATTAATGTGATTTGTATCTTTCTCCTACCAATATTTCCTTACTTTTCAACTTTAATGATATTCTTAGCTATCTATACTACCTGCGCTCTATATATTCTACATCGTCCTATCCACTCGCTTGTTTATCATCACAATAGACATTGTAGCCCACCTGCATTCTCGCTTTTCCACTCCCTCCATTTTTTCAATCCCTCTAGCTCCCTCTTTTAGCTCTACTTAATGAGGTAAAATATGACCCTCCAATATTTACATCGCTATCCTATCATCTTATTATCAATGATCTCTGGCCTACGCGTTCGTGATCTGGATAGCATATTATTCCGGCTATCATGTCGATAATCATCCCCCCCATTCAGTCTTGACCTTTATAAACTGCGACCAAAGTAGTGCTCACGCACTTAGTGTGGATGCCGTGCAGTGAACATATATATCTGTCTCCATAAGACCATTGAAAAATTTTCAGCCTTTGCCTTTCTATACAAAAAGTTTTTCTGTCCTCCATATAAGTTTCCATTTCCATAAAGTCCATTAATATCCAAAAATTCCTTAATCTTTAAATTTCTCACCGTCAATTTAACTAAATCTTAACCATTTAACCATTTACTAAAGTTGAATGCTTCGCTCAAACCATTGCCTGTGATCCACTTTACACTATCACAAATAAGAAAATAAGCAATAAGCGTCCACTTGGAAACCTACACTATCACAACGGTTAGCTTCCGACAGAGGGAGAGAGACCTCAAAGAAAAACTGTGTAGGCTTAAATAGAGGTTAGATTGGTTTTGAAAGATGCACCTCCGGACGAGAACTTTTTTATCACATACTATCTCATGTGTGAGTATGCTCCATGCAAATTCAAAAAAAAGAGTCCCTCCCATACCACGCTAACAAACATTGAATGAGAGTCTGTCTCTAATATCTGGGGTGGGTCTACTAGGTGGTCACCCGAGCTTATTCGATAGGGTCAGAGTTCAAAGGCACAAAAAGGCAAATAATAGAAACTGTTAACTGCGCCTTCTGTCCAGTTCACTCCTATGACCCTCTATCTCTGCGAGGTGTCAATGTGTTTATCTTCTTTATCTAATAGCGTACCGCAGCGCATGGTGCTCGAGGGAGGCTCACTCACAATCGAGACGTAATCACACCAACTTTACGAATCCTTGTTCCCCTACTTCGTGTTATAAGCACTCACAAGAGCGAGGGTGTGCTGTTGTCCGGCTGCATGGACTTTTTGTCAGGCTTAGATATTTGAGGCTTTACACATCCAGGCCTTATCATCATCTTCTCTTCTGGTATGCTTTCTTTCTTTACACATTTCCAACCTCATAGTTCTGCGATTAGAGAATCTCATCTTCCAATGCTTCCTCGTGATTCCTGCACTAACATACTACTATAAGAAAAATCTTAATATCACGCACTCTCACACGTTAAAAGCCTAGAACCTAATACACACTGTAAGCTCATCTATTGCGATACGTTATATGCACCGCTGGTTAAGTGAGAGTGTAATGTCACTGCTATAAATAGGTTTGCTATAACACGACACCCCTCCTTTGAATTGGGTGCCTAGCTGCACGTGATAATAGTTGGCTGAAAGGTGACAACAAATGTAGAAAAAAGAGAAAAAAAAAACTTAACTGATCTTTACTTGAAAATTAAATAATTCTAACAATTTATGTCCATTTCCAAAAAAAAAAAGTATTCTTATTAAGTGCTTTCAAAGGGAGTACGTGTTGTCTTCCTCCTTTTCATTTTTTCTTCCGGTAAATGAAAAATATGACACCTCCCTACTACATGACCTCACTAGTTATTACTTGTACTTTTTATATACTATTGTTTGGGGTAGCACAATTGCTAAAGTAAATCCCACTTCTCCACCAAAACCTGGGCAGAGTTTCTCTGAGCAAGATGTGCGAAAAACTTTCTACAAATTTATATTATCACCGCCATTTCAAACAATGGAATCTTTTATTCCACGATTCCACGAGTTTTGCTATTTGGATAAATCTTTCAAAATCAAACAGAACAGAGGCGTATCTTTTCTACAACCCTCTCGAACACACAAGAACTCTTCTATCTTGCTAGCTAGAAGCCAAGAAGAAAACTATTAAGCGATGATAAAATTATAAAAGCCTCACAAATTATGTATTATTCGCACTAACAAACGATCCAGACAAAACGAATGGCTACAAATGAATGGAGTACTAATTTACCAAGATAGTTATATCGCTTTAAATGCGGGCATATATTATTGGCTGGTGTAATTCCTACCTTTACAGCATTTTCAAGCGCATAGAAACATTAGTGAGTGCATATGTTCCTTGGATTCAGTAAAAGCATACACATAAACTTAGCTTAATGGTATGGAGGAACCAGAAAAGTGCTATGGGGGCTATTTTCACCTTGCTTTAAGCACTTTGAAAGACAAATTGAGATAATACAATTTATCAAAATCATACTCGTATCTCAACAATCAACTTCACATCTCGCCCAATGAAGAAGTACCCACAGTGTTTCTGTCATTTGAGAAAGTCCCTTAACTTTTAAATTATTCAGAATATTTAGGACAGCTGTCTTTCATCGTTTGCAAACTAGAGGGAATACCCGTTCTGACAAAATATGAATTTTTTAACTATATCATGATTCTTATATTGATTACTTAGTCTACACTCTTCTCAAATGGTTTTAACGAAGAGCTTATCATACAACAATATACAACCTAAATTCGCCCTAAATTAATTACCCCATCCTAACTCATCCTGCAATTGCATTGTTGTCACCTTTTATATTTTCCTACATTGCCTAACGAACAAACAAGTTCCGGTAATGGAAGAAGACACCAGCCATATCATTTTAAATATCTCCCATCAACTCTATAAGCATGTTATTAAGCTTACATTATTCCAAACGTAACGTACCTGAACATCTATGAGAGGGGCTAAGAAGGCCGAGGAGGATTTACGGCTCATGATGATACAATTGTTCACAAATACATATCCCGCTATCGCTCAAAGAAAAGTCCCCTATGGTACGTCAATGAAAGGCAAACTCTCTTGGCGAGATAGTATCTAAATGGCCGCCATAACAAATATATAAACGCGAGAACGAACCGAGACTCAAACAGAGAAAAAATAAGCCGTCACGGGCGAAGCTATCCGTCACTATACGGCATTGGCGAGATGCGATGCTGGATGGCGATTCCGCGCTACACTCTATTATATATATATATATACCACTATTAGTATAATTATATTATTACATAACCCTATATAATATAAATAATATAATATTAAACTATATATATATATAATATATATACGATAAATATATATATATAATATATATATATAGAGAGAGGAGAGACAAAAGAGAATAGAGACAAGAGAGAGAGCAGAGAGAGAGAGGTAGAGAGAATGAAAGAGAAGAACTTGAATGTTTGATTTCATTGTGTGAGGACATCGAGAAAGAAGAGAGTAGAGAGATGACGAGAGAGAGAGAAAGAAAAGAGAGATGCGAGGGAGAACCACTAATGTAGATGAGAGAGAGAGAAAGGAGAGAGAAGAGAGAACACAAAGAGAGAAGAGAGAGACAAACAATGATCACAAATAGGCAGGAAGAGAAAATGAAAACAAGTAATTTTTGAAACTGTTAATAGGGGTTGAACAGAGAATAAAAAAAATACCAGAAGGATGGGGAAAAGTCAATTATAGTTCCAATATAATAAGGGAAAAAAAGATACAGGAGACTGTAAGAACAAGTTAGATACGCAATCCTTGTTGAAACTATTTGGCAAACAACATACGACCAGAAATACTATAGAACCAGAAAAGGCTCCTCGATGACTCAGATAGCTAGAGCCCACAGACTGGCAAAAAATCGGCGGAAGAGCAAAACAGACCACCCGATATAAGAAAAGACAACAGAAGCACGATGGATCTCTTCTTGTTCGCTCTGAGAATTA
>JABUQX010114468.1:0-26456 GCA_015478945.1 Trachelipus rathkii | reverse complement strand
AAATGTATTGTATACAGCCAGCTGCGGTCTTTTCAAACCCTCGTGATAAAAGAGACGTAAAGGCTGCTGCTTGCTGCTGCGTGCTGCGCTGCTGCTGCTGCTGTGCTGCTGCTGCTGCTGCTGATGCTGCTTGTTGTGCTGCTGCTGCTGCTGCTGGAGATGTATTGGGTAACAGCAGCTGCGGTCTTTTCACCCTCGTGAAAAAAGAGAATCGGTAAAGGTTGCTGCTGCTGCTGCTGCTGCTGCTGCTGCTGCTGAGTATATTGGGTAACTTGTAATAAATTCGGTTTCTGGTAAGGAAACAAACGCGGTTGACAATGATTTTGCTGAAGGTATTCGAGTCTTCCTAGGTTGCTTGCACCTTCTTGATAAAAGAGGTACAGTTGACTATTTTTTTGCTGTTGGGTGTATTCTGAAACAACATTATGCGATTGTAGCGGTTGCTGATGATGATATTCAAAAACTTTGGGGTAGGTCTTTTCTTCGTGAAGTTGTTGTTGTTGCCGTTTCCTAGTATATTCTGGAATAAAACTTGTTTTCGAATTATACAACTTATAGTCTTCTAAATTCCCTAAATTTTTAATTGAGTGAGATTCGTAATCTAAATTTGCTTTCTGTGCCAAAGACAAGCGATAATATTGGTGTTCTTGTTGCTTCCGCACGCGTGCTTCGTCGAACAAACTGGGGAGAGCGGGATTTTCTTTAGGCTGCTTTCGCGGAAAAAGATGTAAATCCTTATCAAAAATTGTAGTTTTTTCAATCTCCTTTAATCCTTCGTTTTCCCACAATGGACTCAATTCCTTTCGATGTATTCTCAAATCCAATCCAGCGTCTGAAATATTATTTATATTATTATTATCATTATTTTCATATGATAAATGATAAAAATATTTTAATTTTTTCTAGCTCTAAAAAAAATATAGAATGATGTTTTTTCAAGCAAAGTTTCGAAACGGAAATTTATATTTCATGAACATAAATTATGTTTCTACTTTTATTTTAAAAAAAACTAACATCTGCCTTTAGAATTTTGCGCATTCCAATCGATAGGTCTGTCCACTACGGCGTCTTCGATTTCCGTCTCATCTATTGTTTCTGAAACTGAGTCTGCTGCTACTGCTGGTGATGGCGATGGCGGTGGCGGTAGTGGTGGCGATGGCGATGGCTCTTTCGAAACGGAAGTTCGGTAGTGGCAGGGATTTGGTGCGGAGTCAATTTTATTTCGACGGCTAAATTCAGGATGGCAATTACCTGCTAGAAGAAAATAAATAAATTTTCCTTCTAAAATAAATAAATAAAAATTTCCATTTTTTCAAAATAAAATGAGACAGAAGTGAACATATAATTAAATTTTACTTACCGGATTCGCCCTGACGATGAAGAAGATATCCATTTCTTTTCTTGAAAGGGAGTAGCGGTGGAAGATAAATTCTTTTCTTTAATGGGAGGATGATCTTTTCTTTTTTTTCTTCGAGAATATTGCTAGATTCGAGTTGACAGGATTTTTCTTTTTTTCTTCGTTTTGATCGACCTTTCCTTTGCCGTTTTTTAGAATTTTTACCAGATTTTCCCGAGGTTGCGAACACATCTTCCATAAGCTCGAAACGATTTTTTTCTTCACGATTCTTGTTTTTCGCCATATTTTCAACACTTGAGGAATAGGAGGAAGACGCTTCGAAGCTAGATTTAAATCTTTTTGCCTTATCGCCGCCAACCTTCTCCTTTTCCATTTTTCTAAATTTAACTTTTAATCCGTAACTATGGTCAATATCTTTGGCGCACCAAGAATCATCACTACTCGTCTCCGCTGAATGTTTGGTTATTTTCGCAATCAAAATTTCCTCGTTTTTTTTGGAATGCATATCCTTACAGGACGACACCCTGTAAAATATATTGCTAAACTAAAATATTCGAACGAATAGAGACAATTACCATTCTTCCACTCGATTCGGAGAAAGTGAATAAATTTTCAAAGTCTCGAGGGCTTATATATATTCCCAGCCGTGGGCGCTATCCCACCCACATTGCTGAGCTTGCAAAACTACTTCGCGTGTAATTGGTTCCCGCGCATTGAAGATCCCACCCATTTTCGCGAACCCCCGCACTATTTCCCCATCCGAATTGTTTTTTACGTTGCTCCCTGCCCTCGAATGACCGTTATTAGTTAAAGAAATAACGCCCCAATAACCTACCCCTACAAACCCGTCGCGTATCGCTAATCTTGCAAAAATGTTTCGTATTTTATTGGCACCGATAGGCTAAGGTGTCCACCTTACACGACGCCTCCTTTCATTAAATTCGACTCACGAATACAGCGCGAGTGTGTCAAACCTTGAAAAATTTAGCCTTAATGCCTATTTATATTCTTTTTGATATGTAATTTGGAGTTATAAACAAAATTAATTATTGTATTCTTATCATTAAAATAAATACTTTTTTGAATGTTATTTTTTCCGGTGGTGCCGATGGCACTAAATAAAACGTTACCTTTAACTTCTAAAAAAAAATTGTGAATAATTTTCTTTGAGATTTTTATTTTTTAACAATTGGAATTAACCGCTTTCTACTGTAGACCTTCGACTTATACTTGGACCTTCGACTTAGCACTTAGACTTCGACTTATGCACTTAGACCTTCGACTATACTTAACCTTCGACTTAGCACTTAGACCTTCGAATTACTTAGAGCTTCGACTTAGCACTTAGACCTCGACTTATAACTTAGACCTTCGACTTAGCACTTAGACCTTCGACTTAGCATCTTAGCCCTTCGACTTATACTAGACCTTCGATTTTGCCTTAGACCTTCGACTTATACTTAGACCTTCGACTTAGCACTTAGACCTTGACTAGCACTTAGACCTTCGACTTAGCACTTAGACCTTCGACTTAGTCCCTTAGACCTTCGACTTAATACTAGACCTTCGACTATATATCAGTTCCTTCGACTTATATCCAAAAATTCCATTCGAACGTCACACTAATACGGGTTGAAGCGATAGATTATCCCTAAAAAGGTGTCGCGCCAGCACGTTAGGTCGTTTTTCGGTTCCCTTCGAAAATTCACTAATAATATAGTGTCGCCTTACGGGGATCGCAAAAGCGGCTGAACGCTTTCGAATACCATTTTGTTAAGCTTAAAGTATCTTAAAACCGATTATGACGTCATATAGTGACGCCCTAATGGGACTAATATTAATCGAAGGTCTAAGTGGCAAATTCCGAAACTTAAAAAAATTTTGTGAATGTTATTATTATTTTTTCAATGATTTTTTAGATTTTCGCACTTAGACCTTCGACTTATGATCAGTTCCCTTCCTGACGTCACTATTATCGGGTTGAAGCCATAGTTTATCCCTAAAAAAAAGTTGTCGCCCGAGCACGTTAGGTCGTTTTTTAACGGTTCCCTTCAAAAGCACTATAATATAGTGTCGCTGTACGCGGAATCGCAAAAAGGGGCTGAACGCTTCGAAGTAACCATTTTGTTAAGCGTTAAAGTAATTCAAACGCGATTATGAACGTTATATACGTGACGCCTCATCGGAACTAATATAAGTCGAAGGTCTAATGTGCAAATTCCGAAACTTAAAAAATTTTTTGTGAAAATATTATTATTATTTTTTCATGAATTTTTTTAGTTTTCGCAACTTAGCCTTCCGGGACCCTTTAATCAAGTTTTCCCTTCCTGACGTCATATATCGGGGTTTGAAGGGATAGTTTATCCTAAAAAGGTTGTCGCCCGTGCACGTAGTCGTATTTTCCGAGTTCCCTTCCGAAAAGTCACTATACATATAGTGTCGCCTTAACGAATGATCGGCAAAAGCGGCTGAACGCTTTCGGTACATTTGTTTAAGCTTAAAGTTCTTCAAAACTGAGTTAAATGTACGTCATAAATAGTAACGCCTACTCTTCCACTAGTATAAGTCGAAATTGCGTGTATGCTTATCGCGAAAAATAATGTTGCCTTAGCAAAAAACTATGCAGCCCTGCTTGCGAGTTCTCAAAGATTGGGAAAACTTAAAGTTCCGGTGTATCAGTTTTTAAAAGAACCCTTAATAATATGGTCGAGGAATTTTATGTTTTTAAGAAGTCTTTGAGCTCCCATTAAAATACCGTCTTCTTCATTAAATCATTTTTTAGTGTGACTAAAATTGGAAAAAATTAAAAATAGTAATATATAAATTATTATTTTCGGGGTAAATATATGAATCTCATGCGAAGCGAAAGCGCGAAAAAATAACGTTACTTTTACTTCTCGGGGGAGAAGGTGCAAAATAAATTTTTCGTTCCTTAAGCCAAGTTTTTTTTAAGACATAGCGAGATGACTATAAAAAAGCGATCGCCGAAGAAGAGAGTCAGTATATTTGTTAAAAGTTTAGCTGAGTAGACGGTTTTAAAACTCTCTCAAGAAACAACGCGCGTTTTCGTATCAAAATTAAATGCCGTAATTGTATTTGCAAAGAAAAAAATTGCCGTTTCGGGTAACTATTTTTGAAAAGGTTTCTTTTAAGTGTTTGATTAAAAATATACTGGGTCCCACGATGCAATTTTTTTCTTTTCTAATTTAATGGTCGCTCCTATACCGTCTCTTCATAAATCATTTTTTAGTGTGACTAAATTAAAAAAATTAAATATAGTAATAATAAATTATTATTTTTCGGTAAATATACGAATCTCGTGCAAAGCAAAAGCGCGAAAAAATAATGTTACCTGTTTCTTCTCGGGAGAACGTGCTAAATAAATTTTTCGTTCCTTAAGCGAGTTTTTTTAAGACAAGCGAGATGAACTATAAAAAAGCGATCGCCGAAGAAGAGAGGTCAGTATATTTTTAAAGTGGAGCTGAGTGGACGTGTTTTAAAACTCTCTCAAGAAACAACGCGCGTTTCCGTATCAAAATTAAATTCCGAAATACTGTTTTCAATTTTAGGAAATCGTCGTTTCGGGTAACTATTTTTTGAAAAGGTTTCTTATAAGTGTTCGATTAAAAATTATTTAGGTGATGAAATAAGCGCGTTGACTATAAAAAAAAACGAACTCTAAAGAATAGGAGTCAATTTATTTTGGAAATGGAGCTGAATGGGCGTATTTTATGATTCTATCAAGGAACAACGAGCGTTTCCGAATTCCCTAAAAAGCGTCGCCCGATCACGTTAGGTCGTTTAGACGTCCCTCGTTACTTTCCGGGGGTGTCAAAAGCACGAAAATAACGTTACTTTGTAAACTTTAGGGACGATTGAAGCAAATAAAATTTTCCGTTCCCTAAAGCGAGTTATTTCTAATGAAACTAAATTTTTTTTTTTACGGAGTCTAGGACTTCGCGAAGCCCCGTAAGTTTAAACGTGTCGTAAAGAAGTAATAGATCGAAACCGCTGTTGACTATCGCGATCCGTCGATCAGTTTTCGAAGCCGCTTCATCTTCTATATACTATTATTATTTTGTTTAATTTACTCTTCCATAAAACACCATCTTCTTTAACAAATCATTTTCTAGCGGTTACTAAATTAAAAAAAAAATAAAAAAAATAATAAAATTTTTTCGATAAGTACCTTACACGACACCCATTTCACTCGGAAACGTCGTTGTTAAATAATCTCGAGAGACTAAAAGCGAATGTAAGGTGCTTAGACGCCCCTCGTTACTTTCCGGAAAGGTCAGATTGGCACGAAATAACGTTACTTTGTACATCTCGGGAGTTAAGCGAGTTATTTTCTAATGTAACAAAAAAAATTATTATGGAGTCTAGGACTTCGCGAAGCCCCGTAAGGTTAAGCGTGAGGTAACGAAGTAACAGAAAACTGCGATCGCCTATCTAGATGGCGTCGCGTAATTGTTTTTTTTTTTTCGTTTCTTATAAAAAAAAATCGCTTAAGGGCACGAAAAATTATTTTGCAGTCTAATGTCTTCGAAAAGCATGATGCAACAGAATTTAATCGTGATTCAAGCAAAATAAATAAATATGAATCATTTTTTTATTAAATTATATTGTGCTTAATAATCAAAAATAAATAAGCGCCCTCATGCATAAATTTAATGAAAATTGATAATATTATCTGAATAAAATAATATTGTTTTGCTTAATAGTCAAAAAAATAAAGTTTCAAAATAATATATATTTGCAATTTAATTTGTCAACTAAGCAGAATTTTAAATGCGATATTTTGTTTTTCTTAAATATTTTTGCTTATAACAAGAAAAATCAAGATCTTAAATTATTATTTTACAATATAATATAATGTCAAGTAAATAAAATGATTAATTAAATATAACAATGATTATTTAATAAATAATTGGAATGTTTGTTTTTCGCAATGCTTTTTGCCAACTAAGGGATCAAATTAAAATAATTTGAAATAATTTTGATTTCTAATTTTTTTTAAATATTCATAAAAAAAATACGTTGAAAAAAAATAATATTATTTCTTGAAAATGTCACCTAAGCAAAATTTATTTAAATTGTGATTTTTGGGTTTTTTTTAATATGTTTTGCCTAAATAAATCAAAAAATTCAAGCTTTAAAATGTATTTTGGAAAATATAAATCAGAAGGCAAAATCTAATTAAAATAGAACAATGGTTTTTTTTTTCTCTAAATTTATTTAAATTGAGAATATTTTTGTTTTTCGAAACAAAAAATCAATAATCATAAACAAATTAAATCTGACGTTGCACTTTCGGCTATAATAAGAGAGAGTTTTCGCTGCAAGAGTGTCATAGTTAATTTAAACGCACAACGAGGTGCTTCTTAGGCGAACAGAACATACGACCAAATACAAAGGTAACATTTTAATAATTGACGTGATTACTGCGCTTCGCATGGCCGCGCTATTCGCATTTGAAAAAAAGTATTTTAACATTTTTGAACAAAATCCTAAATTACGTAGGAAATTTTCGCTAAGGTAGCGTGCTGAAAATGGGACAAGCGCGTTAAACGGTGGTACGACATATCGATATTAGCTCGAGTAAACGGTAAGAGATAGTAACTTCTATCCTTCATATTTTGAATTAGCAGCGTTTGCGAATTGTTAGGCGGGTTTAAAATCGAGGGCTGCGAAGTTTTTTTATCTTCATTGTGAGAGAATTTCAAGTGCGCTACCTAAGCGAAAAAATCCTAGGGCGTTGTTCACGAATAATTGGATCGAAAACTATATAAAAACTCCTTATCTATATCCTTTTAACAATAAAAAAATTCCTATATGTCGAATATGAGGGATAGAAGTATCCATCTCTTACCGTTTTCGAGTTAATATCGATATGTTGGACCCCCGTTTTTCACAATCGTTCCATTTTAAGTGAGCTACCTAAGCGAGAAATTTCTAGGGCATTGTACTGGGATGTTATATCGGTGTCGTGTAAATCAAATTAGTTTTTTCATATTAATTTTGAATGATGGAAATTCGTGGTGTCGTAAAGTTCCGACCTTCGAGAACCAAGGGTGACCTTATATCGCGGCATTACGTATTAGCGCTGGGCACCACATGGCCCGTCTTTTCGCTTAGGAAACAACCGATATAGGTAGTAAATTCTTTTATTGTTCAGATCGTTATAATTGAGCATTTCGAGACCATCTACTGTTCGCGTTCCACCGAGGCGCGAAGGCCGCCGACCGAAGCCACTCGCGGGGTTATTGCCGTGTACGGGGATGGTGCAACGCCGCGTCGCCACATCTTCGTGTCTAATTTTGTTATTGGTAAGTTAATTACATATATTTTGGTTGATAATCTAAGCAAACGTGTTTCGAATATAAATTGTGGAAAAAAATTTAATTGAATTGGAATATTTTAGTTTTTTGTTATATAAAAAATCAGTTTATGTTTATTAACAATTATAGCAAATCAATCAATTTAATGCGCGCTCGCACGTCATCTATACTGCGATATTCACGGTCGCTTTCGTAGTGTCGCCTTACGGGAATCGCGAAAGCGGCTGAACGCTCTCAAGTACCATTTTCTTAAACTTAAACTTTCGTTAAAGCGATTAAGTAACATTTCTTCGGGACCTTTTATAACTCGAAGATCTAATTCAAAATTCAAAAAAATAATTTAGAATCTTCTTTCCCACCTGAATATCAATTCTATATAGACTTTGATTCCGTAACTCTTATTTTTTTGTTTTCAAAAAAAAAAAAAAAACTCGCTTAAGGAACGAAAAATTTATTTTCCCCCATAACCCGAGAAGTAAAAAGTAACGTTATTTCGTGCTTTCGCTTCACGCGAGATTCGCATATTTACCGAAAAATAATAATTTATTATTACTATTTTTAATTTTTTAATTTGGTCACTCTAAAAATTATTTAATAAGGAAAATGGTATTTTATGGGAGACTAAATTAAAAAAAGAATTATTGCATTAAAGAAAATTAAAAAAATTAACATTTTTTGGTAAATATACGAATCTCGCGCGAAGCGAAAGGACGGAATAACGTTACTTTTTACTTCTCGGGAGATGGTGCAAAATAAATTTTTCGTTCCTTAAGCGAGTTTTTTTCTGAAAAAAAAAATAATAATTACGGAATCAAAATACATCGGAAGTAAAAAACGAGGGGTCTGTAGAGATTTTATCAAAAATGTTTTAATTACTGCGAAATTTTTGCATCACGATGCTTCGTCGTGATTGCTAAGCCAAAACAACTTTAAAAAATTAAAACATTCCAATTTAATTAAAGCTTTGATTAATCGACAAATTATATTCAATTTACTTTAAAATTTTTAAAAATATATAACATCGTTTACGGGCTCCCTGTCATCGTACGTCCCCGTCGTGGAGCCTGGGAATATCTTTCGATCCTTTCGAAACACCACGCCACACCTTATCACATTTTCCCTCCCCTCTTTTCATTAAAAATCGAATAGAATAATATATATCGTAATTTCGAAAGATTCGCGTATCGCATAAAGAAAAAGTTTCATCAAATGTAACAATGTATATATTAATTCATCTATGTGAAGATTTACGCAACGCGCATTTGTTTACGAAGATGAGTTATATTGCATTCTTATTTTTTTTTTATGATGGAACTGGAGCGAATCGATCGAGGTTGGTTCTCCAGATCCTTTATGCAAATATTCCTTAATCTTTTCGTTATTACGTTTATATTTTTCTATTCGATTGATTCAATTTTTTCATTAAAATAAAGAAAATCATTCACAAACACGGAAGGGATCGAAGATAGCTAAAGCGATGACAACAAAAATTGGGTAAGAGCGTACGTTCAGTCGTACGGCCCAAGCGCGCACCCTCCTTTGGTTTTTCATCTCGCTTTCTCGATTTCCGTTGGCTTTTCTTTCCTCTCTTTATCTCTCGATTTTGTCGCAGCGCAGTTGGCTAACTAGCTTTGACGGCGACAGAGTTTCGTAAAAAGGGGACGCCCTCTTCACGAAGAAGAATAACATTCGACGTATGTTTTTAACGTTAATAATCTATCGAACGAACAAAAGAACGATGATGTTTCTTTTCGACGAGATTGGGATAGGCCGTTTAAAGCGGTGGTGGTTTCGTGGTTCGTTAGTTTGTTCTTCTTTTTTATTAACGTTAAAAGGTTTTGGGTGAATAAGTAGATAAGGAATTCGTTTCTCGCGGTAAGGAAGAAATGAGCGTCGGCGAATACGGTAGGTACTTTACTCGCCGATTTTTTTGTAACGCGGTACTGCGGAAAAAGGTGGGCCCTTTTACCTTTTTGTTTCGTTCGTTCAGTTTTTGTTCGCGCGCATTTTTACTTTTAGTTTTAAGGCGTATTTTTTAGGTCGGGTGTTCTTCGCGCGCTTCAGTTTCCTTTTCTCGCGTTCCTTTTTTTTTAGCCTGATATATGCTTCATCGATGACATAATTTAAATGTTTAATCCAGTTAGTCGAGTAGCCATCAAAAAGTGTTTGTGAGTACGGTATTTTACTCGCCGATTTTTTTGGTAAGGAATTAGGTACGGTACGGCTAAAAAAGGTGGTCAGCCCCCCTTTTCCCTTCCTTGTCGTTTTTTTGTCCGTCCTTTTTTTTGGATTTTTTTTTAGTTTTAAGTCGTATATGGTTTTTTTTAAGGTTTAGGAAATATTTTTTTAGATTTAGGGACCTTTTAACTAATACGCGATCTTTCTTCCCGCAGGTACAAAAACACGAACCACAAGATAGGTACACGAGCACCTCGCACCACCACGCGAAAATATTTTTTCCTCCCTTTCTTTCTTCGTTCTCTCCCCGTTTTTTCTTCTTCTCTCAGCCACCTTCGACCTATCACCGGCCATGTATGTCTCTATCCCTATTTTTACGATTCGCGGATGACGTGCCGAACCGACGGTCGCCTGAGACAGATGAGAATCTTAAATACCTCGATCTGAGGGCGAGCCTCCTGGGCTCTGATCTTACGGGAGTGCCATCACCTCGGCCCTTCGGTAGTGGATCACCAGTCCAGTGAAAGTCCTCGCCCTTGGACCCGGGTGGTGAGCGACCGTTACCGCGTGGATTACACAATTCAGCTCCGCCGCCCCGATCGAACGATTGGAAAGCGTCCAATGGCCGTCTTTACGTAACGAACCGGTGACGTCATCTGTTTTGTCAGTCGTGCAGTCCTCCGGATTGAGAGAAAGCTCCGAGGTGGAATTGCTCCCCTAGGCGTCCGTTCCGAAATAGAGCGTAGTATAGCTAGCTAGCTAGGCAGTAGATTAGATTTAATCGGGCGGAATCGAGAGCTTTTTTTTTTTACCTCTCGCCTCATTCCGTATCCGAGAGACTCGCATAGCGAAGCCAGGGCGTTCGCTCGGACGCAATTTCCCACACACGAAAATCTTTAAAGCTATTCCCTTCTTCGACTAATCTATTTTTTTTTTCGACCTATACGGTCGCACACGCACGCGCACACCTCTACCTCAGACGAAACAGGTTTCGAACGCCGGTTGAGGACGGACGCTCAAGGGCTCCCTGTCATCGTACGTCCCCGCCGTGGAGCGAGCCCGGGAATGCCTTTCGATCCCTCCCACACTCGTCTTTCTTCTTCCTTGCCTCTAAGGATATCGAATAGAATAATATAATCCGAATTCGGGCCGGTCGCTACGGTACGCGGTACAAGGAAAAAAGTTTCATCCGAACAACCACCGGACGACGCGATTACCCATTGACGCATCTCGGTGAAGAATTCATTAAGCTATGAATTTAATTGATAAATGTAAAGAACGACGAGTCTAACGGCCTTTTAATTTTAGTTTTTTATGCGACCGAGAACGAACGATCCCGACGAGGTCGTTTCTCCGGTCCTTTTACGCGTACGTCCGTCATCGTGTTCTCTTGCATCTAATTATTCTCTATTCATTCTATTATTTTCCAACACATCCGAACACCGAGAGGATCGAGGTAGCTAAAGCGATGCAGCGAGCTCGTTCGCCCACGGCTAGTATTTTCGCTCAGTAAAAGGGAGCCGCTCTTACGATAGAAGAATTACTCGGCCGGTGGCCGACGCTTTATTTAACGATTAATTAACAAATCGAACGAAGGACGACGACTGCGACCTTCTGTCCGACAGGAAGGTAGTGGGTTTTTCGACTTCGGGAAGGAAAGTGTCTAGCGTCGGTCGGTTCGCCTTCTTTCTTTATTAACTTAATCTGTTGGAAAAAAGCGAGCAAGTTTTGTAGACTTAGAATGTTGGAACGACGACAGCGGTACCCGGCGGAAAAAAGGGGGCGGCCGAACCACCTTTTACCAATTTTTGTTGTGCAGCGTTTCGTCATTCCCCGTTGTTCTCACTCCTTTATTTTTTGTTTATTTAAGTCTGGGATTTTTTTAGTGTTAAAGGAATACATTTTTGTTATTAATGAATATATTTCATTTTAAATTTAAGGAATATATTTTTAGTTTTTAAGAATAATTATAGATTTAGGGACCGTTTAACTAATACGCCGACTTTCTTCCCGCAGGTACGAAAACACGAACCATACGATAGGTACACGCGCACGTCGCAATCGCGCGAAAATATTTTTCCGTCCCTTCTTTCTTCTTCTCTCACGACAAGGGTAACTTAATTTTACACAAAATAATACATTAAGAAGTAGCATAAGAAAAATTAAGAATCAAAGGAAAAAAAAAAACAATTATATAGGCCTTCTGAACCTGATATTCAATTCTTTAAACTTATTTCGAATTACTTTTTTGCGGTTTTGCTGTTAAAAAAAACTCGCATTAAGGAACGAAACATTTATTTGACCATCCTTAAAATTTTGAAACACCCAAGCTGCTTTTCGCTAGGCGAGATTTTATATTTTACCGAAATTGAAAAATTGATACTATTTTGAATTTTTTTAATTTAAGCACCCTAAAAATGATTTAATAAAGAAAAATATATTTTGGGTTTAGTAAGATTAAAAAAAAGAAAATGCGCATATTAAACAAAATTAAAAAAATATTATATTTTGGCCAAAATATACGAATTCGCGGAGCAAAAGACCGTAAATAACTTATTTTTCTTCTCGTGAGAGGTTTGCAAAATAATTTTCTTCTTAAGCGAGTTTTTAGAGAAAAACAAAAAAGATTACGGGATCAAATCTATAAAAATGATGTCAGGTAACTTGAGTATTTTTTCGATTGCGGACGACGTTCCGAGCCATGGAAAACCCTAGACCGATTGGATGAGAATCTAAATGACTTTACGATTTCGGATAAACTACTCAATTTTAACTTGTTAGTCACAACAGGTTTGAAAATATAAAGCCTGTCAATATGGCAATCTTACCACGAAATATTCGGCCAATCTCTTTGTTAATAAAGGAACAAGAAATCAAATTTGAGCCAAAAACGATATAATTCGACTAAACGGACGTTACCTTCTGAATCTTAAAATTCGTAGAAAAAAAAATAATGGTAATAGAGTAAAAATTTATATCCATAAAAACAATTTATAACCTTCTGTAAGGAGGCGTGCTAATTTACGGCCCAAAATCTTTGGTTTTTTTATTCTGTTGAAAAAAATTTCTAAGAGGAAACGAATCAATTAAAAATTTATGCACAACCCAGAATAAAGGGAACAGTTTTTGTATCCATCACCGTTACGCAAAAGGGACACTTAGGGTTTTTTCGAAAAATTTATTGAACTCTGTCCGAACCCTCGTACCCCGCCAAACTAATGAGAGTACCTAAGGCCCTACGACCGACTTTAGTTTTCGACGATATCTTCAAAAGACTTATTCCTGAGTATTGAAGTTATTCAACTAATAAATGATAAAATTTTTAGAATCTGTGTGAAAACTATTCCGAACTTTTTAAAGTTATGTTATTTACGTACTCTTTTTGATGGTCGGAAATGGCCCCAATTGATACTAAATAAACAAAAGCTTATCGTACCGTAGAATTACAAATAGTTTACAACTAGTAAGGACACAAGAGACATCAGTTTCTTCAAAAAGGCTTTCCATAACGTGTTTTGCAAAATATAAAACATGGCAAGCATGCGCATCTTAAATAGGCGTGCTAGTTTAGGCTAAATTCCGTGTTTTTTTTTTAATGATCCGGTGGAAAAAAATTCTAAAGGAACATTCAAATAAAAAATTTCGGCACAAACCATAATCAAAAGGAAGTTTTTTGGTGGTACCACCTTAGCAGTAGGGTTCCTGAAATTGTTAATTTTAGGCTGTTTCTTGGCTACCCAGCTTAAGAAGGATTATTAGAAGGGGTTTCAATATTCAGGCTAAAAACCATTTTTATCTAAATAATTACGTAAGCGATTAATTTGATAACGTAATTTTATTTTCTTTGCGTTGAAAACACAATTGCACAGAAAACCATAACACTCGTGGAATCAGCGCAAGATAAGTTAAGAAAATATGAAATTGTTTGGATTTTTTTGTTAATTTATTTTATTTTTTCGAAACTACAATAGCTACTACAATAAAAATGTTGGTTTTCCATTTTTAAAACAATTTCTTACTAGGACTTATTTAAAATATAGGTAATTACGAAACGTCACGATCGGATTTTGAGGAAAAAAAAAAACAAATAACCGAAAAAATCGGAAACTAAATTTTTTGTTCCAATCACTTACAGTACTACTTACTCAGAGTGAAAATAGGTTCTCTCTGTGCTAGGTCAGTATTTAGGTTTCGAGTTTTTTGCACTCAGATCCTTCACGTATACTCTTCTGACTGCAGTCCTTCCGTTGTTTGTAACTAAGTATATAGTCGAGTCTAAGTGCAATTCCGAAAAATATAGACCACTATAAAAATTTTTTTTCTGAAAATACTTTCTCTTCAGTGATTTTCTAGATTTTCACACTTAGCTTGACTCTATATCAGTCCGTTGCAGACCACTATATGGGTTGAAGTGATAGTTTATAACTTAAAAGGTGTTGCGCGATCAATTGTAGATCGTTTCTTCGGTTTCCCTTCGAACGTCACTAAGTATAGTCGTCGCGCCTTACGGGTATGACAAAAGCGGGCTGCGAACCTTTCAAATTATCAGTACTTAGCTAAAACTAATCTTCCCCAAACTCGATTATGACGTCATATAGTGAAGCCTTATCGGGAAACTACTATATTAGTCGAAGGTGTAAGTGCAAATTCCGAAAGAATATTGACCTTAAAAAGATTTGTGATTATTGCTTTTGTACAGAAATTTTAGATCTTTTAGCACTGAGACCTATCGACTCTATATTAGCCTTCATTATACTTAGACCTTCGACTTAGCACTTAAGCCTTCGACTTAGCGCTTAGACCTTCGACTTATACTTCAGACCTTCGACTAGCACTTAGAATTACTATTTTTAATTTCTTTAATTTAGATAATCCCTAAAAAAATGATTAATAAAGAAAAAAAATGATATTTTTAGGGAGACTAATTAAAAAAAAAGAATATCCATGATTAAACAAAATTAAAAAAATATTATATTTTTTTTGGCAAATATACGAATTTCGCGGGAAACAAAAAAGCACGAAATAACGTTACTTTTACTCTCGTGAGATGGTGCAAAAAAATTTTTTTGTTTAGATTTTTTTTCGAAGAAAACCAAAAAAAAAACGTAATTACGGATCAAAGGTCTATTTAAAGAATTGATTGATTAAGGTAGATGGACATATCTACGACTGACGGTTACATATGGTGTACCACGTCGTTAAATATGGGTCGACATGTCTTCACACGACGTTTTACATGTCGTTCGACTATGTGCGGTGTTTCTACATGTCTTGTCTACAGTTGCGTCTACATTCGGGTCTACATGTTCCGGTTGTCTATATGTCGGTGCGCTACATGCGGTGTCTACATATCCAGTGTTACATTGTCCGGTTCTACACGTCGGTGTCTACATGTCTTGTCCACATGTCGGTGTCTACATGTCCGGTGTCTTATATGGTCGGTGTCACAGGTCGGTGTCTACAGCTGAGTGTCGTAGGCTACATATCAGTGTTACATGTCGGTGTCTCATTACACGTCAGTGTGTCACCATCGTTAATGTCGGGTGTCTAATGGCAGTGTCTTCTTCGTGTCTTACACTGTCGGTCTACACGTGTCGTGTCTACACGTCGGTGGTCTAATATTCGGTGTCTACATTCGGTTTGTCTATATGTCGGTTTGCTAACAGTGTCGTGTGTCACATTCGGTGTTAATGTCGGTGTTATATGTCGTCGTCTACATTCGGTTTTTGTGTCTACATGTCGGTGTTCTACATATATTCATGTCAAATTTAGTTACTTTTTGATAATTTAAGGATTAGCAACTTTTCTTGTATTTCTATTGGATCCGGCATGGTTTACCCTCTGACGTCATTTGTCTATGACGTCTAGACGTGCTAGGACGCCCCTAAGCGAGAAGCTCTCAATTTTGTCTGTCGAGAGAATTATTAAATTAACTGCTTTTAATTCATTATTCGGGTTTAAAATCATTATCCGTGTTTGTAAACGAACCTGTTAAAAAAAAATTAATATTCGATATTTCAAATTTAAAAAAAAAAGAAAAGCAGTTATTTATTTTCTTTGCTTCTTGAATTTATGTGCTCACTCATCCTTTTCCAGATAAAAAGACAACCAAACCAACAAAATAAAATAAAAATTGAAAACCAATGAAAGTGCAGTTAAATCTATCTATCGTTAATAATAATAATATAATATAATCAAATAAGTATAATAAGAATAATATAATAATAATAAATAATAATAATAATTAATAATAAGAATAATTAATCAATAATAATAATAATAATAATTAATAATAAATTAATTAATAATAATAATAATAACATAATAAAGAATAATAATAATAATATAATAATAATGTTGATAAATATCAAGGATTAGAACCTTCTTCTATTCCTATGGATCCACAGGAACGATTTAATACCTGACTATTTGTCCCTAGAGTTTAGACGAATATGGCGAAAGTATATTTGTCCTTACGAAGAATTGTACAAGATATTACTGTTTTAAAAATTTTGGTTTAAATTCATTTTATTGATTGGAAAAAAGAAATTTTAAAAAAAATTAAATAATTTTGAAGATAAAAAAACCAGAAAAAAAAAAAAATAAAAAAAAAAATTGAAATAATGCCGGTAGCGGTGTGTAATGCACCGGTGTCGAATCTCATTATAAGGTAATAAAATTTTTTTTAGTAGTTAGCGATATTCAGTAAACTAACGAAAAAATTATAAACAAATGTTTGAAATGTGCATTATCACAAATCATTATAGAAAAAAATAATAACAATAAAGCTCTACATATTTCCTTAATGATGTTTAGTTTATTTTCTCAATTGTCACGTGTTTTAACACATAAAAATAATACTTTATCTTTCATTCAAAGAAGAGATGTGGTGTTTAATAAAGTGTTAATATAATAAGGTGTTATCTTAGAATGCAGCCCCGTGGTTATTACAAGTTAGTGTTAGTTAATTTTAATTTCAAAGTAATAAGAATAATAAAAAACGATACGGGTAAAAGATCAAAAACTCACGGACTAACTCCACAAATATATACTGCATAAGCGTTCGCATAATAAACGCATTTAAATGCGTAAGACTTTTTATAGAGTAAGAAGTAATATAATTTTGATATAACTTTTGACATAAGTAAAAATAAAAAGAATATACATTTTTAGAACAATTTACAAATGTCTTATATCAATACATAAATGTTATATTAATATATATAATTTTAAATATAAAAAGTATCAAGAATAATGAAAAAAAAGAGGCTAAGCATATCCGCATATAGGAGCATCATTATTATGCTTTGGTTGGTTGAAACTAAAGGTGAAATGTTGGAAATGTTAAGGGTGGAAAAAACTGATGGTAGGATTTGTAGCTAAAAATTATATGAAGTTACATGAAAATAATAAACAATTTTATATAATAATTAAAAGAAAATATAAAATATAATTATAACATAAAAAATGTTATATATATAAATAGAGTAAATGTTAATTATAAATAGAGTAAATGTTAATTATAATAAAGTAGAGTAAATATATAAAAATTAATATACAATTATACATATAAATATCTTATAATTTTATTAAAATTACAGTGTTATAGGATGCAAATAAAAAGAAATAAATATTTTCTTCTTATTTACATTATTTATAATAACAATTAATCTAGTAATAAAGGAAATGTATTATAAAATACAAATAAATATTAAATTTATATATTAGTAATAGTAATAATTCATTATTACATCACTAATATATATAATATATATATATATATATATCTATACTATAATATAGTATATATACATATATATATATATAATATAGAGTTATTATATACCCCATATATAATAGTATACTAATATATTATAACGTAGGTTTTAATATATAGCATAATATATATATACTATATAAGATAAGTGAAGTTAATGGAAAAGCATCAAAATATATATGAATCTTATTGTCTTAAATACATACTACTTATAGATATTTGTTATATTATATAGCCCAATAATAAAAACATCCCTAACAATTATATATAATATGTTTTATACATTATATAATTAATAAAATATTATAAATTGTTTAAAAAAAAAAAAGAATATGGATATATTTCCATTATTATTACAAAGCCTTAAGGGGTCTTTCAAATGCAAATACAGTATAATCTCACTCTATGTCTATTGAAATAATATAAGAGAAATAATCCTTACAAGACTCCTGCACACCGAGACACTACGCTTTTGTGTCCCGAAGATAATAAATTTATGAGATAAATCAGCAACTTAAAATCTAAATCCTGGTTACATAAACTCATATTTTCTTGAAACCATTTCTTGTAATAATTATGCGATAACCCTATATGTTATGAAATCTCGGCTAAAGGAGAAAAATTATCACCGGGCCAAAAAAGCCAAAGGATCACAGAAACAACACCCAATGTCACCATCTTTACAAATCATTCGCTGAATTCAGAACGTTCTTTTGGCTTCTAAGCATCGCATTGACAGAAAAGTCTGTTCAGCAGGGTGTCAAAAAGAACTTCTATCACTGCATCATATAATATCAAAAAGCCCGGGAAAAACGGGCCTTGGAATCAGATTAAACGAGTCACTGGGTTGTTATAATAATAATTTAAAAGTATATCCATCATCTGCAGAATTCCCACACAGGGGAATAACTAGCGTATGATAAAAAATTTTAAAAATAACGAAAGTATTCCCATTTGCTTTCGTATTTAAAACGATTCAATAATATAAAGATAAACATCCCAGTTTTATATTTTTAAAACAGTAATATTTTTTAAATATCTTTGACTAGCAAAAACGAAACTGTTTTAACATTTTCACCTTAAATCCCTTATTACATTAAAAATAAATAAATAAAAAGCACTATCAAAACTAAACTAACTAAAAAAAAAAAAAAAAAGGAAAAAAAAGGAAAATCCTTATCTATCTGAATTATTCTATAAAGTTTATATAGCAATGACGGCTCTTATGTAAAATCTTTTCTAGCTAAAATTAGTGTTATGAGAGTTTCTCTTTCAAAAGCAAACTTATGCCAAAGTTTTGATTAGGAATCCTTCCGGCAAACTATTATTCATACAACAAAACTACTTTAAAAAAAAAACTTTATTTAATTATGAAATCTATAGGCAGTTATATTAAAGGCTACAATATATAAAAATAATTATAATATATATAAATAATATATTATATATATATATAGTATATAGAGTTCTATCGAGAGTACCTATTACCTTAATATATAATACACAAAAATAAAAACCTAAGTACTACACACAAAAATATATCACTAAAAGATAACACCCTATACGAATAGTAGACTAATAAAATATAATCATATAATATACACTAAATATAATAATATATAAATATTATAAACTAGTAAAGCTTTTACTGAATATATATATACTATTATATTATAATACATCTTATATAGTAAGTATATATAAGTATATAAAAGTATATATAAAATCTATATATAGTAAAATTGTGGAAGTCTGTGTAAACAAACTGACATTTTTATTAAAACAAAACTCTAGAAATTACGCCGGTCAATAAATAAAGGCTTAACTATGAAAAGGGCAGGTAAAACATTACCACGAATCTAAAAGCGTTTCATGGATCTCTGGCAAGTCTTTCTAACCAATATCGAAACGTCTTTTCACCCGTTCTGGCTATGGACACAATCCAAATATACATTCAAAAGTAAATGGGCAGTTGGTTACCCATTTTTACAGCACTATACCTAATGCTATAAAGCTAATAATTAGGATTTATGTTATAGTTTAATACCCGTAGAGGATATATATATATATATATATAATATATAATAATACTACCGCAAAAAAAAATACGTAACTGTAAGAGTAAGTAAAAATGTAGTAATAGAATAATATATATATAATGTATATCACAGTAGGTAATATTAGAATTTACATAGATTATATAAATATAACTATAGGAGCTACAAGTATATAAAATAGTTTATAGTTATAAGAATATAAATATAGACTCATGGAATGTACTAGGATTAATTATATAATATCTATAAAATATCAGAAAAACTATTGATAATTAGTTTGTGTTGTAGCCATTTCTATATATCAGCCGAATCCTATATATCATATATATATTTATATAATATATATCTATTTATATTACTATAATTTAATAAAGCATACATTAAGATAAATAACTAAGAGTAAAGATTATAGAATATACACTCTTAGAATAAAGTCACATTAATGAGCAAAGTAGCAAGTTCACGAATGTAATACACAACCAAAACTAAAAAAATTAAATTAATCAACTTTTTATATATTTAATTATTAATATATATTTCACCAGTCTTGGGGAAAGGAAACGAAATAACATAAAATTAAGAGCCATAACTTTCGAAGACGTATGAAAATAGTTAGTGAAAATTAGTAAAACATGTAAAAAAATACCATTTTTTACGATTCATGTGAAACCTCACAAACTCAAGCAACAAACACTACAGATATGTAACAATAAGCAACTAAACAATACAACCTTTGATGGGGATAAAAATCCTGATTTCGCCTAGGAAATACTTCCTTCTTGAAGAGAGATATTCGATCAAATCAATGAGAAAGGAAAAACTTCTTCCGCTTTAGAAGAATTCTTGACCCCAAATCAAAAAACTCTCTTTTATAGAGACAAATATACATTAATGTGTATTCTAATAAAACATTAATGCACAATAATTAGTATATATATAATAAAGTTCTTCTAACTAAAGCTAACCATAACTTAAACCCCCACACCTAACCACCCCTATTGCCCACCGAACACTTATGCAACACCCTCTCGTCTGGCGCATATGATAACACCAGCGGAGTTGACGTAAAATCCAAGAGCCTAACCTTAATCTAGTGATCAATGATAGCGCACAAATATCCTAACCATATTCGAAAAATAAAATATATATATATATAGTATTAAACTATTTACTGAGATAAAAGGAATCTGTCATATGGTTAATAGAGATATATAAGTAGATATTAGACTATATAGATAAATATATGATATATATATATAAAATAATAAATAGATTAGAATATATTTTAACAAATATTGTTATACTAATATATATAGATATATTTATTACACGTATAAAAGTATACATAGTATAAAGTATAATAATATGTATTATATATTATATTACTATATATATCTCACTATATGTAGAATTATATATATATTTATAAAGTCCCAAGCATAAATAAAATGATAGAATAAAATATAATATATATATAATTATATGCGAAATCTCTTTATATATTTAATTTTAGGGTATATAGTATAATATTAATATAATAGTATTATATATAGATTATAGTATATATACCATAAATAAACTATAAAATCCCGTTATAAGTAAAATATTATATATTCCCACCACCCATTTCATTCGCCGTATAAGCCAGTGGACCGCGAGAATATCCCCAGACTTAGCGTAAATAATGGAGATACTCGGATATCAATATCGCATATTCGCTACCTACCCGGCCTTACCAATCGAATCATTAATACGCCGTACGTTACTCATCCTAAGACCATATCCTCGAATTATATTCGATTATTAAAGAATTAGCGCATGTATTATTTGCTTGTCGAATTTTTTATTAATATAAAGCATAAATAAGAATAAAATACCTCCTTGTTTCTAATTTCATTAAAGAAACTCCAGTAGAAAGTGACTCCATCCAGAAAAACACCACGGCATATACTATATGAAAATGTATAGCTGAGTAGAAAAAAAAAGCTATAAATATAAAAAGCTATAGTAATATAATGATATACAAATATATTATATATATATTTATGTCATATAGATAATATATATATTAGTATATTATAGTAAATTTCTTAATACATTATATCTCGATAGTATATAGTACGAAGAAAGATGTTTTTCAAGATGGAAATTTGATTATTCATAAATCTATTATTATTATATCATATTATTATAATTTATATATGCGAAAAAGTGATTATTAGAATTATTATTATTACCACTATTATTAAAATAATATTATGAGTATTATGTAAATATATGTATTTTTATTATAATATAGAAAGAATAGAAAATCTATACTATTTCTATTCTCTAGTAGATTTCGATTATATTTATTTATTTCTTATTATTCTGTAATGAAATATGGCATGTATTATTGTTTATTATTTATTATTATTATTAAAATTATCACTTCCGTATTACTATTATTTAAATTATTAAAAAATTATATTATGATTATTGATTATCCCGATTAACTATGTGATATCCAGATTATTCATATGGCTATCATTAATATAATAATCAATAATAATAAAAATAAATTAATAATAATAATAATAATAATAATAACTATAATCATATAATATAATCTCATAGAATATTCTCTCTATCTAAACATAACTATCTATTATATAAAAAAAAACTAAAGCTTATAAAAGATTTTTTAAATATTAAAGAGTTTTGCTTAACCTATAAAATATTTTTATAGTTTCCTACTTTACAAAAAAAAAAAAATCTACCCCTAATTACTCCATAACCTTATTAGCTATTTATCTTTCAATCTATATAAAGCAACATATAATCACACTCAGAGTAATGGTCAACTACAAAATAACTTATTTAAACTACACCAAGCACATGACTGTGCTAAAGATAAAACACTCCTTCTACGCGCCATCCTTCCACACTTTAACTATCAGAAACCTTTCCCTGTATATATTCAAACGCACCACTACCCTAAATTTCACTATTATAAAAATACACTTACCGAATGACATATTATACCCGGTATACTATAGATATAAAAATAATAGATAGAAATAAATATGCATATAAGTATATATATATAATAACCCCTAAATATATATAAAAATACCTATTACTAATATAATATAAATATTAATATATATACTAGTAATATAACCCTATAGTTACTAACGTCACCTACTACTATATATACATACCGCGAGTATATCCCCTACCTTATTTTATTATAATTATTTATTGACTTATTAGGCTATATCAAAAAAATATATATAAATACTTACATTTTAACTTATCACGAAATCTAGGCAGACGTGGCAATATCTTTTCCAAGGGCTGATATTTTAATACTCTTATTTGCGAAGTATTCCGCACTTCTTACTCTACCCAAATAACCAAAAAAAGATTCACTCTTAGCGAATTAGTATAGTGAGCTAAAAAATATTCCAAATTAATTAATTATTATAACCTTTGCAATGTTTGGCTTTTATTTGGTTCTTTCAAAAATGTTGCAATACTTACTCCATCAATTTCCTGAAAATTTCATAAAAAATTAATTAAGCTTACAATCTAAAGTTATTTTACTATTTGACTAATCGTATCTCAAGATTATTCGACTAAAGCGACCTTCCAGCTACCCTAAAGTTATACGCCCTTGAAAAATATTAACATATAGTCACTCAAAAAAGATATAATACGATATAGATTATTACAGCCCGTTATATTTATTAAATATATTTATTCATTTAAATATATATGGTATAGCTAAAAATTGAATACAAAGATTACAGTATAATATTAAATGTAAAAACATTTTATTATTATATATACAATCTTCACTAAAGTACCGACCTCCCTATTTATAAATAATTAATATTATTATCGAATATATATATGAGTAGATAAAATATATATATATAGATATATAATATATATATATATAATATATATAAATAACAATTACCTACCATATAATATATATATAAATATAAGAAATAAAAAATATAAATTATAAATATTTAACCGTAAGAAAATCACCATATTAAATATATATTAAGATAAGATATAGAAAATAAAAAACCCCAAACCAAAAATAAAAAAAAGAAAAATATAATAAAACCCCTATGTTTGAAACAATGTGAAATATAAAAAGATAAAACTCAAACCCAAAATCTCCCCAAATACTATTACAAAGCAACATACATATAACTAAAAAATAAAATAACATTACAAAACATAAAATAACTACGTCATACACATACATACATACATCTACAATTACATAAATATCAATAAAAGTCTTAAAAGCAGCGAAAAATATTGGGAAAGGAAAGAAAAAATAAGATGAACCTAGGATTACAGAAATGCGCAACATGGAACAGGGGATCAAGATGCAATAAAAAAAGTTTACATGTTCACTCGGTCTGAAAACATAAATTCCAATATAATAAAAGAAAGACGTCGCGACCGTTCATATAACATCAGGAAACGAGTGAGCACAATAGTTCATGTCAAAAGAACAAATCTTTGGAATAGAATTAAAGCAAGTGAAAGCGACAAGTGCATCCAGCACGCCGAAAGAAGTAGAATAGATGAATAATGATATATATAGGAATATATAGAGAGATACGGTCGTAAAGATATAGACCGCAGTTCTGTTACTTCAGTTGCGACAAGCTATACCTTATCGAAGGGCTTGCGAAATCGCTAGACTCCATAAATTTTTTTTTTGTTTAATTAGAAAAGAACTCGCTTAGGGAACAAAAAAATATTTTAGGTAATAAAATATATTACTAATATATTATAAAATATAGCTATACTCACCCGTAAAATAATATAAGGTAGTATAATATACAAGTAACGTTAATCTTCGCTGCCAAACCTGGCACTCCCCTGGAAAAATAATAAAATGTATATATTATACCGTATATATATTATATTAGTATACTCATATCGATCTATATTTGTGAACCATTACAGTTTCTATCGGTCTGGTGGTCTATAGAAAAACAGTTGAGAACCCTGTATAGAGCATCGCTAGTTTTATCTGATTTTTCAGAGTGTCCAGGATCTCCTTCTAGGAGCTAACTAACACTACTACTAACTACTACTACTACTACTACTTATTACAACTACTACTACTTCACGAATAGCAAGAACAATATGTTAGTACTTCTTTTCATACCTTTCAATTATAGAAGTTATAGAAGATTCTATATTTTCAAATTCCACAAAAACAAATCTTTTTTTTTTAATACTATCGCATTATCCTAACAAAATAAATATATCACTAATATATGACAAAAAGATCGCATTTGGTCAGTTCCCTTGAATCTCTGGGGTCTCCAGAAGTTTCTCCTTTTCCACTTGCTAACTTCCTCTTTCATTACCTATTCCTCTTTCAATATCTCTTCTCTCAAACTGCGTTCAATTCAATACTGAATCTAATAAATAGTAGTATGGATCATTATACTATCTTCACTGAATAAATCAGGATCTTGTAGCGGGTCCTGGAATTATTTTATTGCCCTATTAAAATCTATTCCTCCATACATGCCTGCATTTAAAGATTACCGGCATACAGCTGTTTTTTCCCATTTCCCAAATTTTTATTTTAAATATCCAGCTCTGCTCAAAATAGTCTGTCAATCATTATTTTCATTTATTCAAATTATAAAATAAAAATATTTTAATATTATAAAAAATTATTTTATATTCCGGGTTCATAACCCCCTCCAAAAATGTTTTATAGGATTCGCTACACCCATAACAGCATTTTATGACCCAGACTCTGTAACACACGCAAATTAAACCCTGAGCATTAGATTACGCTTCTTTCACAGGACTCTGCTCGAACACCTGCAATACCGCTCTGCTAGTCAAACTATCTATTCCTCATGTTCTGCTTTATCTCTTAATTCAATACTTCACTTTTCAACATCATACGCCAGAGCCATGACGCTTCTTTTAACTCTGACATCCATAGTAGGTATCCACTGAAAATGACCCTTTCACTCCAAATCTTATTCTCAATTAATCAAATCCTACAATCTTACTATATACATCCAGTCTCTAGTCACGGTCAATTCGACCACGACTCTATTCTAATCTTATTATTGTATAAAAAAGGTTTCTCTTGCAATAATCATTACCCCATAAATCTTGTATGATAAAACCCTCTTTTTTTACTTCATATTTTCTATCTCCCAAAAATAATATCTTCCAGTCCATTTGCCGTTCTATCTTCCAAAGCGAATTATATATGATATCTATTATATATATTAATACTGGCAATCTATCTTGCAAAAGTTCGTATTATAATAGTGGAAAAAATATCTAGAGCCATAAGACAGCTGCGATGCTTCATTAAAAAGAAATGGAGAAAACGGGTAAAACACTGAACACCATACGCCAAACATGTAAATGATTATTTTATATCTTGCGCCACTAGTTCGCGGAAACTCTAAATCAAAGGTTGTATATAATTAAGGAATTAACTACTTGGTCCTAAAAAAAATTATAACATATCTTAGTTTTCTAACTCATGTGACTTTTGGTCTTTGCGTTTCGGGTTGCGGCTTAGGTCTGCGTCTTGGAGTTTTGTTATACTTTATGATACTTGGGCTTTGTCTTTTCTTTGTCCCTCGAGATCTTACGGCTCTCGGGCTTTACAAACCCCGCCTGTGCGAAACTTTAGTCTATCGACAGTGAAATCGCCAGTAAAATGTGCTATCTCTCCTGTC
>JABUQX010114467.1:45000-47500 GCA_015478945.1 Trachelipus rathkii | reverse complement strand
TTTTTTATCAATATTTTCGGAACAAAATGCATTAAATTTTAACGTTCATTATATGCATTTTCCATTGTAATATGTACTAAATAAGATAAATTCTAGTGTTATATAATATTTTTTAGCATTTTATATATTTATGTAAATAACTTGTATTTGTAACCTATGATTTTTGCACGTTTTTTGCTCTCTCTCTCTCTCTCTCTCTCTTCTCTCTTCTCATCCTCTCTTTTTCTCTCTCTCTCTCTCTCTCTCTCTCTCTCTCTCTCTCTCTCTCTCTCTCTCTCTCTCTCTCTCTCTCTTCTCTCTCTCTCTCTCTCTCTCCTGAGGACATCAAAAGCTGTTTTTAAAGCTGTTATTAAAGAGATAATTATAAAGGGGTTATAGCTAAGAAGACAGCTTCAACAGAGAAATGTAAAATTCCGAGTACCTGTAGATACTTAGGCTTCTCAAAGTATAACCGAAGCCTAATACGAGGAGTTGTCAAAGAATTACCATCAACTACTAACCTGTGAAGTGGAGGATGAAGAAAAAGAAATAACTCCCAACAGTCCTGCTATTACAGAATTGGCCTCTTCTACTACTTCGTAATTGGTGATCCCAGAAGTTGAACACCCTCGCAAGACCCAGAAGAAGAAGAACATTTCAAGAAGATGCCTTCTCAAGAGGAACATCCTTTCAAGAAGATGCCATCAAAAGTCTAAGAACCCTACCAGAAGAAGTTCGTTACAGAAAAGGAAGATTTAAGAAGAGGATGTAGAAGAACTACTTCTCCTACATGACTGGTCTCGCTGGGAAAGGAAGCGGACAATAAACAGTTGCAGTTCCCAGCAGAATACCACATAAAAGAAGAAAATTCAAGCGCCATGCAGATCAGTAAAGACGCGAATAACAGTCACATCGTTAATCCCAGGCATATCAACCTCTGTTTAACGTGACTATTTTCGTCGTCCATAATTTCAATTTTAAGATAACAAATACCTTTAAGCAACACGCAAAATGGTTGAAAATTGAAGCAGTCACACCGTTAATACCCAAGCTTATCAGCCTCAGTTTAAGGTAACTATTTCTGTCGACACTATGATAACTAACTACGCTCTCTACGAAAGAACTGGCAAATTACATCTTCAGATGAACTTCCATTTTTGTCTCTTCAGCTCTGGCTAAAAGAGATGCAAGATTCATCCATGTATGGAATTACGTCTACATCAATTGAACCTCATACCACTGATTCTTTATATATGGATGGATTACCTGAAGAAATGAATCACCATCAGTATATAATTCGGCTTCGCAGATGGTTCCTCAATCGACTGGTAATTTGCCTTTGCAGATGGTTCCTCAGTCGGTTGTTGATTAGCCTTCTCAGAAGGTCACTTTATCTGCTGGACCGCAGAAAAATCTTTAGCGTCTTGATGTAATCCAGTGCACAGCGTGCGTTTTAATTAATATATTAAGTGAATTAAGTGCATAAAAATTAATTTATCGTAAAAATACTCTCCACTTTTAGAGTGCGAAGTGATAAATATAGTGCTCACTATATAATATTGTCAAAATAAATTGCATTTAAAAAATATTGTAGTGTTTAAATAACACTTTTAAAAGTGCTTATTAAATATACGTTAAAACTAGTTTACATTTTCTGTAAAAATCAGAGAAAACGAATTCAGTTCATTAGCTTTTTTTTATCAATTTTTTACGAACAAAATACAGTTTTATTTTGACGTTTTTTATATGTATTTCCCATTGTAATATGTACTAAGTAAGGTAAATTTTAGTATAATATAATATTTTATAGCATTTTATATTATATTTTTGTAAATAACTTGTAGTTGTTTAAATTTGTAACCAATGATTTTGGCTCGTTTGTGTGCTCCTCTCTCTCTCTCTCTCTCTCTCTCTCTCTCCTCTCTCTCTCTCTCTCTCTCTCTCTCTCTCTCTCTCTCTCTCTCTCTGAAGACATAAAAAGCATTATAGAATTGAGTTTTGAGTGAGCGAGACGTTTATGTATAATAAAAATTGTAAAAATATTATTGAGCGTAACTTTAGGTCACGACTCGTTTGTATATAATTTAATGTAAATCTAATAACTGTTTTAACACCTTACCATTAAAGAGAACTAACTATACAAAGGTTTAGGGTGGGATGGTTTAAACCATTTGGTTTAAACCATTGGTTTAAACCATGGTTTAAACCACATAAAAAAACCAATGGTTTAAACCATAAAAAAACCATGCATAAAATATTTTAAAATTATATTTATTAATTGATTTTCTTTAGCATGTTGATATGGTTTTCTCAATTTTTCAATCGAAAGTAACTGAAAGGCAATAAAAAATTTTCTGCTGATTTTATATTATTGTTGAGGAATGATTATAACTATATATTATATATATAATATATATATTATATATATATATATAGTATATAATATAGTATATATATATATATTATATATATATATATATATATATTATATATATATTATATATATATATATATTTGTAAA